>CM037153.1:29286563-29371563 GCA_020921065.1 Vaccinium darrowii | reverse complement strand
CTTGGCGGCACAGTACAAGCTTCCAGTATACCAACTCGACGTCAAATCTGCCTTTCTCAATGGCGAGCTAGAAGAAGTTTACGTTGAGCAACCACAAGGCTACACTGTCAAAGGAAAAGAAGACAAGGTGTACCGACTTCGGAAGGTACTATATGGCTTGAAGCAAGCACCTCGAGCCTGGAACAACAACATTGACAGGTACTTCTGCCAAAATGGTTTTGAAAAAAGCCGAAGTGAACCATCACTTTATGTCAAAAAAGGAGGTACACAGGACTTCCTCATTGTTTGCTTATATGTTGATGATTTAATCTACACAGGCACCAATTCAGCGATGGTTGAAGAATTTAAAAAAGCCATGATGAAGGAGTACGAGATGACTGATCTCGGCCTAATGAGATATTTTCTCGGTATCCAAGTAAGGCAATCCAAAGGAGAGATTTTCATCTCACAAGAAAAATATCTTGAAGATTTATTGAAGAAATTCCGCATGAGCAACTGCAAGCCAGTTTCTACTCCTCTTTCTCTCAATGACAAGTTGCAGCTGAATGATGGAGCAGAGAAAGTCGATGCTACGGCCTACCGAAAATTGGTTGGTTCGCTCAATTATCTCACTCATACAAGGCCCGACATTGTCTATTCTGTGAATCTTATTTCGAGATTTATGCACGAGTCGAGCAAGCTACACTATGCTGTAGCAAAACGGATTTTGCGTTATCTTCAAAGAACGAAGAAATTCGGCATCAGGTACACAAAAGAAAATGAATGCAAGCTTATCGGCTACACCGATAGTGATTGGGCTGGATCAATTGATGATCGAAAGAACACATTTGGCTACGCATTTTGCTTGGGATCTAACATTATCGCTTGGAGTTCTAAAAAGCAAAGGACAAATTGCTCTATCATCGGCAGAAGCAGAATATATTGCAGCCACAGATGCAACATGTGATAAAGAGGAAGGCCCTACAGTTATCTACTGCGATAATATGTCAGCCATTGCAATGAGTAAAAATCTAGTTTTTCATGGCAGGACAAAGCATATTGAGCTCCGACGTCACTTTATCAGAGATTTGGTGCAGAATGGAGAAATTTAGCTCGAGTTCGTCAATACCAAAGAGCAACTAGCTGACATTATGACCAAAGCAATGGCAGCAGAAAAATTCTCTCAGTTTCATGAAGTTATGAAGATTACAAATTAAGGAGGAGTGTTAAAAAAAAGTAATTTGTAATCTAGAAATATTTAAGTAAAAAAAAATAATAAGGTGTCTAGAAATGTATAAGAAAAAATCTAAATTAAATGTTTCTAGAAGGTTGACTTTTGTTGTAATAAGCACATGTCAAAATGTGCTAAAAACTGGGAGTTTTCTAGAGTACTTATGCCGGTGGAGTGGATGTCGGTGGAAGTTGTACAAAATCATGATGTTTCTACAGTCCAAGTAGGTCGGTCATGAGCTCTATAAATAGAGCCAAGGTGTGGTCATTTGTTGTTGACTTGATAAAGTCTTGTACACCTTTCCATATAATAAAGAAAGCATTTTTATTCTAAAGTCCTCCCTATTCTCTCCGTAAAAGGCAATCTGCCAAAACCAATTACAAAAGTCTCAACCCAAACCTCCCTTATTACACCTCTAGTCTTTCCTTTACCGACATCTCTAATTTTCTCCTTAACTTTCCTTCTACCTTAAAACTAGCACCCCAACAGTTGGGATATGCAACTTTTTGATATTTATGCATGTGTCCATATAATTATCTTTTACTTGAGGTAATAAAATATTTTTTCGTATAAAAAATAGAAGAGAAACTTTCAATGCAAAGTGCAATTGTTTACCTCTTTATTCCAGTTAGTCCTGTATATCATCCACAACAAGATGCATGTTTGCAAGGATGTTCCTGCCACCATTCCATCCCAAATTCCCTGCACATTTTGGAAACAACTAATTTTAGGAAAAGACAACTGAGAGCAGTTTTCATTTATTTTACTTTTATGGTGCATAGCATTTGGTCCAAGTATTTGAAATCAATTCGTTTAATGGAAAATAAATAGTACCATAACACCCATCTTCACGGCGTAACCTAGCACAAGACCCAACGGGATACCAAATAAATAGTAGCAGCCTATGTTCACATAGGCTACATAAGCTTGCCACCCTGCTCCAATGGCTACCCCTGCGAACAGCAATGCAAGTGATGAATAGTGGTAGATCCATGCCAAAAGCACACGAAAAAAAAAGGGGAAGATTTTTCATGAACTTATATTCATACATACCAGAGAGAGTAGGCTGGATACTGTTAATGACAATACTTATTCCTAACAGTGCAGTGAGCGAATACACAAGCTGTTTAACTTCTGTGCTATTTGAAAACAAGTCTGGATATTGCTTTCGTGCAATAATTAGAATGATTGCTAATACGAGTCCAACAAGAAACGATGTTGCCGTGGCTACCACCACCGAGAACTTGGCCGTCCTTGGATGCGCGGCTCCTAATTCATTTGAGACCCTTACACTGCATAGAAAGAACTTTATGTCGTAAAATTGGTCGCTAGCTAGGCTTTTTAGTTAATTACAGGTCTATGAATGAATGGTTAATTTAGTGTACGTAACCTGATAGCTGCATTGAACCCAATAGACACCATGACCGTCCAGCCCAATATATTCATGCTGCAAAATTAAATGCACGCCACTGTAATTGGCAATCTGATTTTATCTTCAAGGTTCTGAATATAACCTGTACTGGTAGGTGGTTCATTACTTTCTTGTACTCCTATTAAGATGTATGCTTATACGTATGTTTGAAAAGGTCAAAATACATTCAAATAACATGAAAATAGATGTAAATAGATAAAGAGAATTATAATTTTTTAGTAGAAAAGAATTAAATATGAGAATTAACTCTTAAATCTGAAAAGAAAATATGGTATAACCAGTCTCGTCCAGTACTAATCCGGTAGTCCGGTACCAACCAGTCACAACATGTATTCCCAATATAAGTACTAGCTGGTACGGAAATTAAGATATTCAAACAATTGGTTTTATCAACCATCTGATAGTCCTGCACTTTTAATATTAATTCTCAACCGTATGTTTTATTCTTCATTTATTTTCACTATCTTATTCAGTAAGTTAAAAATAGAAAAAATACCATTTAAGATAAAATAATGTTTTCACTATCTTATTCTTCATTTATTTTCACTATCTTATGTTATGGAAAATAAAAACGAGAACAACATATGTTGTGATTCTTATGAACACTTGAAATGCTCTATAAAAAATCTGCGCATTTGTTGACCGTATGTGAACATCGAATTTAACTATGTATCAAGTGTTTAGCAAAATGTATAATTTTAATTTCGATCAGAATCAAACATGCCTCAGTGTGGAGAATACAATACTATTGGGGTGTTATATATGTTATTAGTTCGAATACAATTAATTTAGTTTGGAGTGTATATCGAGTGAAATAATATATAATTTTACTATTATTCCCATTTACAAAAATAGATGCCTATAGGACCAGGGATGAAGCCAGAGGGGGGCCAGTAGGGACGGTCGCTCTTGCAAGAAAAAAAAAAACTCTAGTATCATGTAGGAAAAAGAAAATTTTCTATGAATTATATAGCATCACCCCTGTAAAGTATTTTGGGAAAAAAATTTGTCTCTGTATAGTGAAATTTCTGGCTCCATCCCTATATAGAACTGTTGGTCAGCGGAAAATAACATAACATACCATATTGACAAGGCATCCACAGAAACTTCTGCATTCTTCAGATACCCAGCAAAGAGAATCAATGCCATAAAATACCATCTCTCCAAGCTGCACAAATCTTGAAAAGTATATTAATACTCAAGGAATTCAAGTAGAAATTAAGTAAAAATACAATTAGCCAGGGATCAACAACTAGAAAAGATCACATGAGCTTTTCTACCATACATCTAGAATATTAAATCTAAGAAAATTCTCTCTTAAAGTTAAATTTAAAGTATGGATGCCATCTATTTAAAAAAAATAAATGCATTTTCTCAAATTAAATTCAATAGGATACATATCAGCATGACTTTCCGAATGAATGATTTTTTCAACGAGTTCTACAAAATGAACGGTTTTTATAATCAAAATGAATCTAGAATATAACTCTGAGCTGAAATATTAAAACGAAACCAGCCAAATTTTTTTCAAAAATAAAAAAAGCCGTTTTTTTTTTAATGTCAACCAACCAAATTATGTATCCCCAAGTGCATAGCTACGTGAAATACATGAAAGAGCATGGCGATTTCGCAGATTATCATATTTAACATTACAATCATGATAGTACGAGATTGATGTTTAAAAACAAATTAACAAAGAACTTATTGTTAATTTTCATCTCTAGAACACTTTTGTTACTTTCCCCTCTTATGTACTGCCACTTTTAACTTTTTTGGCATAATTCTCCTACAATTTACTAAAATAAATAAAAACAGATCCTCTCCGGTTGGAAAAAATTTAGGCTGGTCCATGTTTTATAATCTGGGTTCACTTCCGGTCCAATTTTGATGATTCATATTAGTGAGCTAGCTCGTCAAAAAGGTAATAAAAAATCGTTAAATACGACGATTTAACAATAAAAAATCATTAAATAACTAGTAAATATTTTATATTATTTTTAAGTTGGGTGGTGTTAATGCCAAAACTATTTTTGTTTGTGCCAAAAATGTAGTGCTTAAAAACATTGTATCATGTGCCGAGCAAAAAAAAAAACATTGTATCATGTGCAATATACGAGTCTTTAGTGTACAACAGTTTTGACACAAACAAAAACGATTTTAGCATTATCATTTCCCTTTAATTTTAGCATTATCATATTTATAATTTACATTTTTGAAGGTGGTTTTTTTTTTCCCCCATGAAAGTGGAATACCGGATTTAAAAAAAAAAAAAAACAAGATGTTCAACTATTTTCTTACAATAAGTTTTCATTTGGTTCAACAAAATGAGTGCAACAAAGTATGCTTACCAAAGCATGACAGCAGATGCAAGAGACAACTTGACAAATCCCCATAGATTATGAAACGCCTTCCATGAAAATCCAGACCAGGCCCGATCACAGGGCCCACTCACAATATACACCATTTGAGCCACCACAATCAACCACCACGTGAAGTTAAGCACCACCGCTCCGCCCACCAACCCCCACCCTAACTTGAGCATGAAGAGCCAGCTGAGGACAGTGTGCAAAACTAGCCCCGCCGCTCCTATCACGGCCATCGTCACCATCTTGCTTTGGGCCTGCAAGAATTTCGACTGCGGGAACACCATGGCGTAGGCGAAGAGCTGGGGTATCATCCAGACGGCGAAGGTGCCGGCCGCCTCCGATATCTCAGTTGTTTGGCCGATGAGTTTTAGAAGTGGGGTTGCAAATATGTAGAGGACCATCAAGAAGAGTGATGTGGTGTTGAGAATGACCCATGATCTCTGCATGTATATCCCTAGCATGTCTAGTTGTCCTGCTCCAACTGCTTGCCCACATAGGGTTTCTAGTGCACTTCCCATCCCCAACTGCCAATTTCAAAACAAAAGTCAAAAACTAAGCAACAAAGTTAAGGTGATTGTAGACTGTAGACATCCAAGAAAGACTTGGGTGCGTCTAGGGTATGACCACGTGATGCCCGACCACATATCTCTGTCATTTGAAAGTGTTTAAAAGTTTGATAGACGTCTGAGATTGTAAAGAGAGAAAGAGGAGAGAGAGGGGAATGAATCTGAGCCGTCTAAAACATTTTCGGACGGCCGAGATATGTGGCTGGGCACCACGTGGCCATATACATGTACCCAAGTTTTTCTCGTAGACATCCGAACAAGTGTGTCTAGTGTCTAAAGTCCCTCGTTCATCAAAAGAGGCCATATGGTGAGCATCATACGGCTATGTCGTATGTACACATTTATTCTGAGACATATCTGTGTGCGTTTCAGTGTTTATAAAAATGATCTTACCAAGAGACCAAAAGAGAAACCGGCGATGACGGAGTTTTCGACCGACACGGCAGCGAGTTCAATAGTCCCGACATGGCCAGCAAAGACTTGGGTGATGGCGCCGAGGGAGTACTGGCAGACAGTGGTGAAGATCGCCGGAGCGGCGAGGTACCAAAGCTTCTTGGACTCCAAAGAAAATTCACGGAAGAAATCTCTGACATTTCCGATTGGCTTGATGTCTGCTTCATCTGCAAAGAAAGATGACGAAGAGAGGGAAGTGCTTGATATCATCACTCCCCGGCCGGGGGAGAGAAGTGGGCGTGAGCTACTACTTTCCTCCATTTCAGGAATTGTGAGAGAGTAAGAGAAAGAGAGATTGGATATTGCAAAATGTGCACTTTTAATTACTCCCACCCCTCCGTCCCTTCTTAATTGTTGAGTACTCCCGAGCTGTCTCTTCATGAGTATGTGTTTTAAAATGTTAATGAGTAAAAATTTGCACAACTTTTGTTTTGCCCTTTTAAAAATATAATGGGAAAAGAGTTAATGAGTAAAAGTGAAGGATAATTTTAAAAAATTGAGATAAAAATTGATATAAAATATGTAAATTGGAGGTAAAAGCTGACGTGAAAGGAATACTGATAATGTTTTTTTAATAAATTGAATTTATGATGCAACACACTTCAAAAAAGACAGAGGAAGTAGCATTTTTCGCTTAAATTTTGTCTAAAAGTCTATTGGACTTGCTCTTGCTCTTAGTGCATTATTGCCTATGCGGTCCATACTTCAACATTAGATAATATAATACTCCCTCCGTCCCTTATTGTTGGGCCTCTTTACTTTTTTGAACGTCTCAAAAAATTGTTTATATCTTATAATCTATGATTTTTTTTTCACTCCAACAACTTTGTTTAATAAAACTAATTGAGATTTATCAAACAAGATACATATTGAATATAAAAAACTTAATAAATTAAAAATTATAGACAATTCTTTAAGACGTCCAAAAAAGAAAAGAGACCCAACAATATGGGACGGAGGGAGTAATTAGCAGCACTACATATCCATAAACTATACCTAGAAATTACCCAAAAAATTAACTAGCAATTTTCTGGTTAATTTATGGATATATTAGTTTCTTTGACTTAGCATTTTCTTATACTACCTCCGTCCCAATTTAAATGTCCCCTGTGGGAGACCGGGCTACTTTGACTTTAAAAAATAAAATACTTTCGAAATTACTTCTTTAATTTTTTTTGCACCGTTCAAAAAATCTCAACGAGTACTTTTGAATGGTGTAAAAATTTTTGAAAAAAAAAAATTTAAAAGTATATTTTCTTTTAAAGTCAAAATAACACGATTTTACGTAAGGAACATTTAAAATAGGACGGAGGGAGTAATAAATGGAAACGCAATCTCTTTTTTGACATTTGGGGATATCGCAAATCCACATTGATGGTATAGAAAGGGCATGAATAACACGTAGTTTGGTGTAGAAAGTTTTAATACATTATCTGCGGTTGCCTTGATTAGAAGAATCCATTACTTCCATACGGACAACTACAACGTTTTTCGAAAACTTCCGTCATTAACACTTGAGTATGGCCCTTTAATGCTTGAAGGAGAAAAGCTTCACAAACTTATCGGTTCATATAGGATAATTGTATTTTAATATTTCTATATTAAATGCAGAACTAACTTTGTTATTTTAATTAATTTAATCATGGTGCTAAAGCCACCCCTATTTATCCTATAAATAAAAAAAAACCACCCTTATTTATATTTCCATCCATGATCAGATAAGCATGAGTTGAGTTATGGCATATCATGGC
This sequence comes from Vaccinium darrowii, assembly GCA_020921065.1. Taxonomy (NCBI): domain Eukaryota; kingdom Viridiplantae; phylum Streptophyta; class Magnoliopsida; order Ericales; family Ericaceae; genus Vaccinium; species Vaccinium darrowii. The sequence goes on along the minus strand of CM037153.1, from coordinate 29,363,785 downwards.
ATTTTGCATTATTAATTTTGTTTTGAATTTATAATCAAAATTTATTTATCATCATGTTTTTGAAAATGATAAGTTTAAAAAAAATGATAAATTTCAAAAATTTACAATTATAAATTTTATACTACTCGTTTGTAACCATTTTGATATATTTGAAATTATGCAAATGAACAACAAGTCCTAGAGGGGGGGTGAATAGGACTATCAACTAAAATTCAAGCAATGCAAAGCAATAGCTTGTCATCCAAATCCCATGAAAGAGCATGCAAACCAACAAGTTCAATGAAGTTAATCAAGAGCGAGAACAAAACACACACGATATACGTGGAAACTACTTAGGGTCTAATACCCTAAGCATAAAACCACGGCCTTACACTACTTCTATTCCACAAATCAAAAGGTTTACAAGAGATGAAAGACAATGAATTTACCCAAAGCTCCTAGCTTTACCTAGCTCCACCTCTTGTTGTAGCACCCCGTGCTCCTTCTTGATTCCATGGACACCACGAGAGTCACCATCTCGATCTCCGCTTCAATACGGCTCCGGTTCACCCGGCCAAGTAGATTCCAAGGCATGCAATCATGACTAAATGATAAAGATATGAATTTTTGAAAAATTTTTCGAGTGACCACCTCCTACTAGAGCCGATCCATGGAAAGGAAAGCACTAGATGGAAGAAAGATGGTTGGGTGATACCCAAATCATCTCAAGAAGAGAGAAACTAAACAAAGGAAAAAGAGTGCAAATGGGGAGCACTTTCTCTCTCTAGAATATGGCTGATGTTCTCTCAAGTGTGTGTGTGAAAATGAGTGAAAAATGCCTTTTATACCTCACATTTTCGTGCACAAGAAGATAGCCACTTAAAACAAGACATGTGGCAACTTAAAGAGCCTGTCAGACGCGTGTAGACGCGTGCAGACGCAGCGTCAGGATTTAGACACTTGGCACAATCTCAACAGACAAAGCCAGACGTGTGTAGACGCAATAAGCTCAAAGCTAAAACTCAATGCCTAGCTCATTTTAAATGTAAGATCCGAATAAAGCATTATTAAGCCAACTTAATGCACATTTAAACATGTTATTTTGAATGGCCTAATATGCACAAATGATATGCAAGAATATACCTCATTGAATTGAGCTTCGAAGCACTTGTCTTGGCGATGGTTTGATTATGAAGCTTGAAATTCACGAATGGAGCATCTAGACTCAACTCCTAAGCACTCTAATTCCCAAACCCCAATACCCGAATTACAGACTCCGAAAGGCTTGACATAACCCGGAAAATGCCAATAAATCTAACAATATTTTTTTGAATGATAAATTTCAAAACCCAATACTGCTACTATGGTAAATCTATTGGGTTAAAGTTAAAAAATGATAAGTGTAAAAACATGATGATTTCAATGTTTCATCTTGTAACAATGTACACATGTTTGATCGATGAATTCCCTAAGTGATAAATTTCAAAATCCAATACTACTCGTATGGTAAATTCATGGTCGACAACAATTTCCTACATGATAAGGTTCATGTTTGGTCTTTCATCAATTAACCGCAAACAAAAATACACGTAAAATTAAACAAATATTCCTTCACTGGAAATCCAATGATGAAGAATACAAACAAAAATTCCTCAAATCCACATAAGAAACAAAAGCAAAACAGGCACAATGGCGGAAGAAGAGGCATACGAAAATCATGGGTACACAACCACACGTGTGGTGGGGCTCACTAGGACCCACCGGGTGAGCCCCACCACACATGTGAGAGAGGGTGTGGTGAGGAGTGGTTGAGAGGGTGTGTACCTATCATTTTTGGTCCATGTATATCACTTAAAAAATATGGCCACCCATGGTTGATCGGTTATTTCCTTACACGAAAAATATTAAAACCTTTTTTTTTTAAATTTGGGGAATGTACAGATCGTCATATGCTTTCTTTGGAAGCTTTGAGCTCTGATGATCGGCAATGACGGGGTTGAATGGTGATGGTAATGGTGACGGGTGCAGAATGACGGTGAATGGGGATGTCAAGCGGCAACGGCTAGGGCTTGAAACCCGACATCTTTTTGCGTCTCTCAAAATCTAATAATTTTTCTCCATAAATATGGGGTATTATTGGCGGATAAAGATACGGGTACAGAGCATTTGGTACAGAAAACGCACAGATCGGGTTCGGGGACCCACTTTTCGGAAAAATGTTTTAAGAACAATGAACGGTTCGGATCACTCGTGTGGGACCCAAAAGTGGGTCCCCAAACCCGATCTGTGCGTTTTCTGTGTGTTTTTTTCTGTACGTCCAGCACTGTCCATTATTGACACTCAATTTTGTTTATTCTTTCCATCATAATTCGAATTTCAAAATTCAAGTTTCAAGATCTCATGCATGAAACTCTTGAACTACACCTGAATTTCTTTCCGTATGTAATTTTATTACGATGCGTTTGAATTTTTATTTCTTATACAGTATGTGTCATTAGAGCTTGTTTCAGTCGGAGTTGAACCTCGTTGAAAAATCCTAGATCGCCTAGGTTTTATAATTTGCTAGGTTATTTTATCTCAATAAAAATAATAACATCAATCAATATATGACCCAATCACAACCATAAAGTAAATAAACTGATGAACACCAAATATACGTGGAAAAACCCTTAATGGGCAAAAACCACGGGAAGAAATCAAACACTATAAAAACCATTGTGTAGTTACAAGTAATCTTACCATACGATTTGAATCACTCACAATCGTTCTAAGATGTACTTGCCGAATCCTCGTTCACCACACCCAGTATTTGATTGTCGCTGCCTCGAATCCTCGAGCCTTCCAAACGTTCTTCCGGAAATCCACCGGAAAACAACTTGAACTTGATTATTGATTGATGTAGAAACCTCTTGAAACTTTGATTAAAGTTCCATCGATCTTGTGCTTCAAGATTCACTCTCGATACTCTAGGGTTTTGTGGCTTTGAAAACAAGCGGCTCTAATATTCTTTTTCAACCAACACACCCTGGATCGAAAAGAATAGTTTGTTCTTATAAAAGATGACACTCCGATCAATCGCATACATAAGCCGATTGATCAGTCCATTGGAGATCTGATTTTTTGGAGTTGTCCGATCAAATTGCCGATTGATCCTATGATTGATCTATATGCTCTTAAATTGTTTCATACCACGACCTGTGCTAAATTTGGATTACCCGATTGAGAATCTGATTGATCCCATGATCGATCTTCCCATTCTGAATGCACCATATTGATCAGGCAACAAACGACTAAAACGTAACTCTCAAATTACATTATAAAGAGATTCCTTCCACTCTAATCCTATACAGACTCCTACTTAGAAAATTACAACTTGATATCAATATGTGTTTTGTCACATGAAATTGCCAAAACAAAACGATTCCGGAATTTGGTCCTTACAATCTTCCCCTTTGGCACTTCAATGACAAAACACACTACAATGAAAATCTCTCTTATAAAATGAATCCAAAAGACAAACTGAGGTTGAGTTGTAGAGAAACTGCAAATAAAACTAAACATCCAACCAAATTAGAACAATAAGCAACCTACTCTCCCTTTCAACATTCTCCCCCTTTTTGGACATGGAGTGACAAAGGGCAAATAGGATAAATGATAAAGCAATAAATGCGAGTGGAAGAGCACTAAACAATTAATGACCAATAGAAACAACCAAATAAGAAATCTATGAGGGGTGAACACTAGCATAAATAGCATGAAGATAGAACAATCTCCCTAATCAATAACGCATCAATAGAGAAAATATATGGACATTTAAGCCAACTAGATAACACAACAATAAAAATACCATAAACTATGTTCCAAGAGAGCCAAAGTGTAGAAGCTATAAAACCAACAACCAAACTAACAAAAACCAGAAACAAATGTATCAAAAATCCATAAACGGCAAGGAATATCAGAAATTAAGAACAACCAAAATAGAAGTAATGGCAAAGTGCCAACTAGGCCTGGGAATAACCAACAACTAGCTATTTCAAAACATAAACCACAAAAATAACAAAATAATACTTTAAAATAGCTCGACAAGAAAAGCATGCAACATTGTAGCACCAACTAGATTAAGTTCTCAATTATGAGACTCGATGAATAGAAACATTTTTAATTAGGCATATGCAAAATATATTGAATTCAATCATGGATATATCGAGAAGAATAAATGTGCATTAGACACGAATTGATGACAAAAGTGTGTGGGTGACATGTCAGTAGCCCCCAAGATTATCAATTACAAATGAAGTTTCTCATAAGGTCCAATAAGTTGGGCTCCATCTGGATGGGACGAGCTGATATTCTGTGAAGCAAGGTCCACCGAGTCAAATCCTTGCTATTTCAAGACTTGATTTCCTTCTATGGTATTTGGACAGTACTTTTCATTGTAGATTTTAGCGACAGATTTTGTATTTTGGTCTCCCTGATAATCAAATGAAAGACCAAATAGTGCTTCGCCAACAATGTCGCTGAATAGTGCTCTCAACCATGACCGACTTTTTCTCTTTCATTAATTTCCATAGCTGTATTTGGTTAGATAATTTAATTTTGTTTTGATGATGTCAGCAGGTGTAATGAGTGAAGAGAGATAGAGAGAGAAATGAAGGAAATGATTATGTCATCAAAACTAAAACTAAAACTAAATAGGGAAATAAACAAGGCCCAAGTTGTTTTTGTTTACCAGAGAAGAAAATGACAAAGGTACAACTTGAGTGAATCACGCCACTGATTGCACTTGTCTTGATAAATTTTCGATTGACTTAGCATTTTTCTTCCTGCCTTTAGCCATCAAACGGTGTCATATTACATGTAAATCAGCGGACTTGCTTTTTGAATCCCGGCCTTTCCTTTCCCCACTTGTCCGAATTGTCGCCATCTAGCTAGTCAACTAGCCAGTTTTTTTTTTTTATTTTTTTTTACCATGTCTTCATTATAAAATTTAGGTAAATTATAAAAAATTGAAGGATTTTATCATGTTAAAAAACAAAATTACTTTTGTGAGAATTTTTAAATTTTTTCTCCATGTTAAAAAATTTATTTGAGATTTTAAATTGCTTTCATCAAGTAAAACAAGTTATTGGACGGAGGGTGTCTTCTGTAACTTTTCTTTATTTTCTTTTGAAAATTTCTCCACATGCTTTTGTTCCCGCCACTTAATTCTGGTTTTCATCTGCTTCCCCTCCCCATTGTTTTAATCTGTCTCCAGCAAAAGAAACCTGCATTTCACACAAAATTAAAATCTTCAATAAATTTGTCGCAAAACAAAAATAATTTTGCATTGTGATTTGGCTGGAGGTTTACAAGAGCAGCAAAGGACCTCCTTGTTCCAATTTGTTCGGTAGATTATCCACATCATAATACAGGTTTGTAGGAATAACCCCACCAGAATTCCCCACCAAATGCCCTGAAAATATTTGGGGGCAGTTAAAACGATGCGATCAGTGAGATTTTCACTAAAGAATGGTTCTTAGCATAAGCAAATGAAATGAGTATGGGAAAAAATCATTGACTCCATCTCCTGCCAGGGAAAATTCAACCAAGGTCAGTTACAAGCTGTTTTGTTGCATTTGGAAAATAATTAGGGCACCAAGCACTAATCGCGATTGGTTTGGAGTGGGTGCCATTTGATTTGGGACGTGCTTCTTTAACATTGATGTCGTTCCCACTTTCGTGTTATTCTCTTTCACTCTTGTTTGAGCTTCATAAAAATCATCTTCCATTTCAAAAAAAGAATTTTTTTTTGAAAATAACAGCAGCAGGCTTAACTAGTCCAGGTATAATTTACATTGTTTCTATAGGAGAAGGGGATACATACCTGAATTCCCAGGTTAAACTTTAAAGCCAGAAGCAAGCACAAAGGAATTCCAACAACATAGTAGCACCCCAAGTTCACAAATGCTACGTAAGCTTGCCACCCTGCCCCGATGGCTACTCCTGCACTAATCGCGAAGGAATTATTGAATAAGCCAAACTGAAAATTATATGAAAGTAGGCCAAAGAATTTGAGTCATTTAAATACATGCCTGCTAGAGCAAGTTGAAGGTTGAAAAGAACAATGGACATTCCTAAGAATGGGGTGAGCTTGTATACAAGCTCTTGGACTTCGGTATCGGTGGAAAACCAGGAAGGATATTGCTTTGCCGTGACAATAAGAATAAGTCCGAGGAAGAGACCTATTAGAAAGGACGTCACCACAACCACCACAGCTGAGAACTTTGCAGTTCTAGGGTGCGATGCACCCAATTCATTTGACACCCTTACACTGCATCAAGAGCTATACATATTAAGCTTCCTCGTCAGTTAAATTCAATGCATGTTTTCATGTCTTAAAATCTCGGTTTATGATTGTGTTTCGGAGTCTGGTTTTCCCATTTTGGTTAGCTCGTTTTAAGCTTTTAGCTGTTTTCAGAAAATACATTAATGAATTTGGTTAATATAGCGCAAAATGCAAGAGTATATTGAGAGAAGATTTTTTACTTCTCGTTCTTTGTTACACATAGAAAGACCTATCTACCCTTCTCAGATTTTAATTTTTTTGATCGGCAAAAAAAATTTCATTATCCTTGAAATTATACAAAGATTAAAAGGATCACGGGTACACCGACATGCACCACCCGAGAACAAATCTCAAAATTATACAAACCTTATTGCTGCGTTTAATCCAAATCCTGCCATATTTAGTGTCCATCCCACAATGTTTGCGCTGCAAAAATTCAAGTATGCGAGCTCAATTTATGCTACAATGTGAAAACAAACAACAGAAGGGCAAGAAAATGGTAGGCAAGGTGTCCAGACCCAACTTTTGTGTCCCGACCCAACAGAAGGGCAACAAACATAAAGTTCATTTGTTTACTTTTTAAATTTTGATAATGCAAGGTGTTCCGACCCAACTTTTATGCATTTAGACTAATCCGTACATCCCCTCCCTTGCCATTTCACACCTTTATGTGTGGAATTGAACTTTTGTGCATTTTTGCTCCAAGATTTTCTGGCTAAGGGAATTAAACTTGAGATGTTAGAAAGAAGAAAAAAGACCCCTAAATCTTAGGCCAAAGCTACCAGCCTAATGCCTTGAGGTCTAGATAATACAATATCCGTCACATATTGTTTGTCATTTACAGGGAATCCAACTTTTTAAGGAGACATGCCATTAATGCATGTCTCCCTAAAACGTTTTGCTACATTTCCAATTCTCTTATTCTCTTCCTTACAAGATGTAGTACTTTTCATCATTTATGGTAATCCGGGGGTGCTGTGCACGGTGTCGCACACCCCTCGGTTGTCCGATTGTGTTTTGGACGGCCAAGATGTGTTTTATATTTTACCGGTAAAAATAAATCAATATTAAATCAAAATTGTTGAACGCATCCGAGCCGTCCAAAATACGATCAGACGGCTGAGGGGTGCACAGCATGGTGAGGGGTAACTTGTGAAAATTTACACACTTTTTTATTTGACTTTTCAAAGTGAACAAGAATTTTGGGACATCCCAATAATCATGATAGACAATATGGGACAGAGGGATTATTATTTTATGAAGGAGTCTCCATTTAAGGGGACTCAAAACAAAATTTTCTAAATGGAAGACTCAATATAAGGTATTTATAAGGTGCGAGCTAGTTGGTTCTGACATCCGGTTATCAAAACCAATATATACAGGGTATGCATGGAATTGAAGCTACTAAGTTGCTGTTAGGACAAGAACTATAGGAGGATAACTCACCATATGGATGATGCATCAACTGAAACTTCAGCATCCTTCAAATATCCAGCAAAGAGAACTATTACCATGACGTACCACGTTTCTAAGCTGTAAAATTATGGAGAAATAAAATTAAGATTTTTTTCACTTTGATATGCCTATTACATGTAGATTGGGCGCAACTAAAATTTGAACATGACCAAAAAAATCATGTTTGAAGAGATTCAAATTAATCAATCTACAAACAGCACTATAAAGCGTTTTTCATTCAACAGATTGAAATCAATCCATTGACAATGTACAGTGTGTTCATTCGCTATCAAATATATTTTATTTTTTATTTTATAATCAGATGTTTGGCAGCTTGCACGCACATTCGCTATCAATTTTCAATTTAACATTTTATAGTTCGGATATTCAAGAACTTTCTATTTAACATTTTATAGTTTGCACATCCAAAAACATTCGATCTATGCATAAGAGAGATTAATTAGTTAATTCAAAGAGACCTATAGCAGAAAAAAGGGGATGGCATTGACAAAAGGGGATGGCATTCAAGTGTGAATGTAATATATATCATCTAGCACAAAACTTGGACGAGGGACTCCTATACTCACGCTCATAGAGGATAATGTTAGGATTTTCGCAACCCCACGACATCTCTACGGATTTTGGAAACAATGAATCACAGAACAGAAAATCAAATAATCGTGCGTAATGGAAAAGCGAAAAAGAAACAAGACACAGATATACGCGGAAAACCTCAACGGGAGAAAAAAACCACGAGAGCCACACCAGTCAACTATGAAATCGAAATCAAGAGTACAAGTCTTCTCGCAATCTCTCTGAGATCTGTGTTTTCTCTCGCCTCTCTCTCTCTCTCTCTGTTTTTCTCTGAAAACTGATAACCCTAATTACACACTAATAGTGAAATAATTAGGTTGGGTCTATGGCCGAAATTACACACTGAGGTCCCTCGTGTCCCGTGGGGGCTCCCACCCCCACCCCCCGGTACTGCTGAAGGTTGTCTGCACTCTAACAGATAACTATATATTATTGGTTATCCCCAAATTGTGCTTCAGGTGGGCAAGAAAAATCATTCTTGGACACAGGTAATTCTGCACCGGACGGGAAGTTGACTTGAGCATTGTCAAGGATGTCCTATTAAAACGAAGAGGCAAGAAGGAAGGAGATATCTGGGCACAACCAGGAGAGACAAATCAAGTCATGGGAAGGGTATAGAAGTCGAGTAAAGGAAAGCGAAAGTTCCAACAAGAGAAAGGATGCAATCGTCGTTGCTCTTACAAATAAAATGGCAAGCCGGGTAAATCCTCTATTTAATTGAAAAATCATAAACTATAAAAGTCTCTGTTTATTTGACGCCAACACTTATCGTTTTCAATTTTGTACTCCATTCAACCAACTTAGAAAAACTATCTCAGAATTACTTATAAACATCATTAGAAATATAAGGGAAAGTCTAAAAGTACCCAAAAAATCCACTGAGAAAATTGCTCAGAACTTGAGATCAGTAGCCCAGATTCACTTGGGAGTGAATCCAAGTGAATTTGGGCCACTTATTTTAAATTTTGGATAAATTATGGGTGGATTTTCTAGGTATATAGCAGTGCTAAAATTATAAATTTTTTTGGTTCATTGGTCATACAAGAATGAATTTTGTATGATAAGGTAAAGTAATGAATCGAGACTTTCGATTCAAAATACATTTTGGTTATGTTTATAGAAAAAAAAATAGAAGGAAACTCACGCGAGCATTAAGGAAGATGCAAGAGACAGCTTCAGAAACCCCCAAAGATTTTGGAATGCCATCCATGAAAATCCATTCCAAGCTCGACCACATGCCCCACAAAAAACATACCCCAGTTGTGCCAACACAATGAACCACCACGACAAATTCAGCACCACTGCAGCCCCCACCATTCCCCACCCCAACTTCAGCATGAAAAGCCAACTGAAGACAATATGGAAAACCAACGTCACTGCCGATATCACAGTCATCACCATGAATTTGTTTTGTGCCTGTAGAAACTTTGTAAGTGGGTAGTTCATTGCGTAGGCAAAAAGTTGTGGGATCATCCACAATGCGAAAATCCCTGCTTCCTTTGATATTGAATCCGTTTGGCCCAAAATTTTTAGGAACGGTGTTGCGAAAATGTAGAGAAACATTAGTATTAGAGCAGTGCAGTTGAGGATAACCCAGGATCTTTGCATGTAAATCCCAAGCATCTCGATCTGTCCTGCTCCAAATGCTATCCCACAGAGCGTTTCGAGTGCACTTCCCATGCCCCACTGTAGATGTGCAATGAGAATGAAATTCATGAATGAACAGTAATAGGTTCCTGAAAAACTACCCCGAAAGTAAAATCAGTAGTTCAGATTAATTTTGATATTTTTTCTGAACCATTAATTTCACTTTCGGGGATAGTTTTTCGGGGTACTGAGCATTTTGCATAATCCATATGTCCAATTGTACACACACACTCATGTCTTGAGGTTTGTATATTCACTATTGTAATATATATTCATTTGCAAAATGATGAAAAATAATCAATGGTCTTGAGGCAGTACGACACGGTGCCTCAGGCTTCTTCACCACCGTATTGATGTGAGATCCCAGACTAAGCGTATGAACCGCACACCAATATGTAATGTGGGAGGAGCCTGGGCCACCACCACAAATGAGTCAAAATAACACACTCATCAAAATTCCACAATTGCAGATAAATAATTAATGTGTGGGAGGCAAGAGTAATTAGTGTGTACCATAATGCCATAACCAATTCCAGCGATGATGGAGTTCTCAACTGAAAACATAGCGAGTTGGGTAGTTCCGAGCTGCCCAGCAAAGACCTGAGTAATGGCACCAAGTGAGTATTGGCAAACGGAAGTGAGGATGGCCGGAGCGGCCAAGTTCCAAAGCTTCTTTGACTCCTCATAGAATTCCTTGAGAAAGAATTGGATTCCTTTACTCGGTCCTACGTGATCTTCTTCGTCGTAACTAACAACATCGCGAATCTGTGAACTGTGGGGTAGATTATGGTATTCATCCTCGATGGATGATAGAAGTGGGTGCTGGCCATCTTCCATGGGAGAGAACTAAATGGGTTATGTTATTATTATTGTTATTGTTATAGAATTTTTAAAAAATCCAGCTGCTACGTTCCCATGTGAAGGTTTTTTTTTATACATGTCTGCATGTCACATTAATGAAATGGGACTTTTTTGATGAAATAACTTAGGATCCAACGTCAGTGAAAACTTAATCAAAATCGTGATCGATTTGGTCAAATGGATATTGATATTCCATTAACTTATTTTTTGCACATTGATAACCAATTTACAAAATGTTTTTATGGGAGCGGAGTGAATTTTATTTTGCCTTACATAAAGTATCATCTATTCTCGAACGGGATACAGTATTTCTGGACCCGATCAAACCCCATACCTATACGTTTGGAATCAGAAAGACCCTTCATGGGGGTCAACCACGCCAAATTCACGGGGGGTTCGGTAACGAAAAGAGAAAGAATGGTGAAAAATATTCAGTTTCATTTTTTATTCAAAAAATCGATTTTTATATAAGTGCAGAGATTTTTGTCAGGTAATGCTGATTAAAAAACAAAAAAAGCAATTAATAAACAAGGTAGCTGGGTCACGTGGTTTACCAGTTCTCCATGCGTAAAATTGCAAACCTACCAAATTAGTTCTCGGAGCAGTTTGAATAAAAAAAACAAGGTATTAGTGCTAGCCACATTTGGTCAAGAGATTCATGTTTTATTTTCATTTTTAATTTTTTTAATCAAATATTGGGAAAATTATACTACTCTATATCCAGGGTGAAGGGAAAGGGGACGTGACTCATGAGGTATATAAACCACCACAGAGCCTACAACGAGATTTAAACCCAAGACCTTCTGGTTGAGAAGGTCAAGGAAGTGTCATCTAGATTCCAGTGCCCTTTGTCACAAGGATTTTCCTTAATTAGAAACCTGATTTTTCTTATGAAAATTAAAAAGGGCACCCAAACGGGAGAGTTAGAATTTGCACTCGAGGGGTGCCAAAAGGGGAAACAAAAAAAAAAAAAAAAATAAGACCACAACTCCGTATTAGAAAATTAACTTTGCCTCTCCCCATTTGTATAATGTTTCTGAAAAAAAAAAAAAAAGTGAAATAAATATTGATAATCGATGATACTATGAGTATCAATAAAACAAATATAACCAGCAAATAAAATCAAAAAACAAGACATGGTGGTAGCTTTCAATTAGTATATAACTTCATTATGAATAAATTTTATGTACCATTTTCAAGAACGTGGCAAAATTGTGAAAACATAACTTCATATTGCATGGTACAATTTTTTTTGATGCGCTTGAGTAACTCTTTTGAGGCAGGGACAAGCGGCCCCCCATTGCTGAATGAGGAAAATCCAACTGCAATTAGTTGACCTTTCTTTTTCAATTTCGCTCTGATGAAACAGAGATATTATAAAAACTAAATAGTACATATAGTTGTGGAGTACTTCACATCTTTACCCCCTAGTTGAAGTTGACCTTTCTTGGCTAGCCTGTCACGTACGCTTCCATGGTAGGTAATTTCACTTTTTTTTGGGTGTAATCTGTAGCAGCTTCTTCAATTAAAGAAGAACATGTTATACTCGAGAAAAATACCACTAAACTAACATGTACTCCCTCCATCACTTTTTTAGTGTTTAACTTTTCATTTTGGACTATCCTTTAATAAGTGTCTATTTTGAAAAGTTAGTGGATAAAAGTTTGTGCAGTTATCATTTTGTCTTTTTGAAAAATTAGCGAGTAAAGAGTTGATGGATAATTTTGAAAAGTGGAAGCAAAAATTGATCTGAAAAGTGTGAAGTGGAGGTAAAAATACATGTAAAATGTGTAATGATGATGTCTTTCTAACAAATTGGATTTACAAAGCAACACACTTAAAAAGTGACCGATGGGGTAATGGTTAATAACGTAAATCAACAAATTCGACTAACTATTAGTAATTATTATGATCTGAAACATAAATTCTATGAAATTCTAAGGACTAATATGCAAATAGACAAAATATTAACGTAAAGACTACCACGGAATTAACCCTAACATAGGGAGCTAAAACAATATATATCCTGGCAAACATCCCAGAACTTTATTCCCGTCCGGACAGACTTTGCAAAAAAACATCCACCGTGAATCTGTTTGTGAGTCCATTTTGACCTAGTAAATATCCACATTCGGGAATTGCTACGTCACACAAAGTTGTAGATTGTTATAAAGAGCTTTTCAAACCCAACTGGAATCACCTCAATCAGATTGAATGGAATTAATGACCAAAATACTAGAGGTAGCATAGTGGGAGACTTTTTACACGTTTCACTTCTCGAACATTTTGATTGGACTCAAATGTCGACATTCCATTGAGACGTATGTGCTAGATGCTACCTCCGTTTATTTTTATTTTTACTTTTTATTTATTTATTTTTTTTTTATCGGTAACAGAAATTTTATATATCACAAAAATAAAATATAAAACAAGCACAATAAAAAAAGAAATGCATTGAGAGAGTATAGTGGGTCGAAATCTAGCAGCTCAAAAGGATCTTTAGAGACATGGCACAATTAGCCAAAGCCTAAATGTAATGAGGCCCAATACGTCATGGTGACGGTAGCCGAGCCGTTATGCTACATGTCAACACATGATTCGAGACTATTGCATGCAATGATAACGAACTTGGCCTGTAACGTGTCATGACGTCATCCGAGCCAAGTGATTGATCTACCCCTGTACTTGGAGCACAAGCTAGGAGGAGCTTATATAAAGGAAGAGGAGGAACCCTGGAAGGTACACAATTAATTCACTCCCTCTAAACACTACTTCCTTCTTTGGTATTTCCACCACTTCTAGATCCTTACTAAACCGTTGGAGTGCCTTCTCTGGCCAAATTCTGGTCAGGTTGAGTGCTAACGACGGGTGCTCAGTATGTAATTGTATCAAGGAGGCCACTCTCGTCACTCACTGAGGTCAAAGAGGAGGTCAAAAAGTTCATCTAGAAATCAGAACACCACAGAGAGCTTAGAAGAGTGAATCAAGACTCTCCTAGTGCTGCTACCACACCAAATCAAGGAACACCCGTCAGACTTAGTCTCACCGCCATCATCGGTTAGGTAGAAAATCATGCCATGTCACCGTCGCAGCCCACCACCGTCTTTGAGTTGGGAGAGGGTCACATCAAGCCACTACCGCAATCTCACAAACAATGAGGCCAACACGGAATAAAACCCCAAAGTAGCAATCATAACAGGCGAAAAAAGACAACTACATAAAATAAGAACATAAAAAGCAGACTTGATCCACGACCCAAAACGCCCAAAAATTCCAAGGTGTTATCGATAACCCCTGCAAAACCAACCCCCAAAATTCCAAGGCGTTATCGATAGCCCCTGCAAAACCAACCCCCCAAAATGCCCAACGCTGCGACCTCAAGCAAACACCCATAGCTGCCAGCCCTCAAATCATCACCGAAACATCCCTAAAGTAGCCCCCAAAACTGAAGCCATGCAGCCCCAAAATATCCCCTTAACCAACCCAAAATGGGCCCAAAAGGAGCCCTGAAAAATGACCCTGCGCTGCCCTAGCCCCTCTGAACAATCCCCAAATAATACAGCCGCCACGTGCTAAGTCATAAAAAATGTCAAATTTGGATGTAAACAAATAAATAATGCAAACAGTGATAAATTAAAACAATGCATTTACCAAGATATATTTATAATTGACATGTGCAAATAACGATTAATATGTGATGTGATTTTCTTACACTATTTTAAGGCTAAGCTAGTAAAAATTTCTGAAGCTGCTAGTGTTCGAATAGGTTGTAAAATGGCGCTTAAGGGAAACAAGGGATAAATATTTGTAGCACCGTAGCATCGGCCGCTTAAAACAGTGACCGCATTCTCAACGGTTGGTATAAATTAAAATTGGGAAAAGTAACTGACGACGGTTTTCTGATTGTTTTAAATGAGGGTAAATGTTCTTCTAGTGGTTCTTTTGTTCCAACCACATTTAGATGTCATCTAATATTCCACCCCATTGTTGTAATTTGTCTCCAGCACTAGAAGCCTGCATGGAAATAAAAGTCCTACTTCAATAAATCATTCCAGCTGAAGAATACATATAATGTAGAACTTGTAATTTGGGAGGAGGCTTGTAATGAAGTACCTCCTTATTCCAATTTGTTCTGTATATGATCCACGAGAGAATGGAGGCTTCTAGGGTTGTTCCTACCAGAATTCCCCACCAAATTCCCTGGTAACAGAAAATTGATGCAGTTACAAAAAAGAAAAAAAAAGAAAAAAAGATTGGTTCATGGTAATGACTAATAAGAAAATGATAAATGCTACGGAGAAAATTAATCAGAAGCCAATTAACCAACGTTAATTTTATGTTGTTTGTGGTAACATTTAACATATTTTTTATAAGTTACACCAGTATTTTTGATATCGCATGCTTTCTAAGCAGGGTACTTCTGCTTAATTTGTTTTGAAACAATGTTAATTTTCCCAAATATGTCTACTTTCATTTTTTTAAAAAGTTATTGTGCAGAAACTACTTTTCATACGGCATATCCTCAACGAGAAAATAGTTCTCGCCAATTCAAAATATCTCTCTTTGTCGTCTCTTGGAAATTTAGGAACAAATTCCAAAGGGGGAGAGTTTGCCTTTGTTGGCGATGGGGAGAGTTTTTGAGTATTTTATGTTGGCTTCTAGCCGACTTTTTCATTTGGGTTGTCTGGGGGCGTTTTCTTGGGTCTCGAGAGGCAAATGATTATCGTCGGGTGGGGTGCCAACCTCGTTGGGATCCCGCTCCTCATTTTGATGTTTTTCTCTTATCCCGTGTAATTTTGTATCTTTGATATTTGATTAATAAAACCTTTTTGCGTTTAAAAAAAAAACACATTAAAAAGCATAAATGATACCGAAGAAAGAGTACAGTGTTTAGAGATCAACTCCCTCCATTATCCTCCTCACTCTCATAAACTCTCTTTGTGATGTAGAACAAGTAGCACGCTAATTATTCTCTTGAAGTCCGCTGCATCATTTTTTAGGGACTTTATTTACCTTTATTCATTTATCTCTACTTCTTCACTTTTCTTTTCGGATAGGAAATTTTTGGCTTCAAATTGTCTTCGTTACCTTGTTCATATGATTTTATGTTCATAGTAGTTACGAGAAAGCAATTTGCCCTTGTGATCAGGTAGCATTTTTGAATCTCAAGGAAGCCAAACGTTAAACCTTAGGGCCACTAAACGGTTTGTCCCGTTAACTTGTAGACTCCAAAACTAATTACGGTGTGCACAAGTTAACCCAGACATTTAAATTTTTTTAAAAAAAATGCAAGGACCTTATTGTACAATCAAGAATATGTACCTGAACACCCATGTCAAACTTGAAAGCCAGAAGCAGACTTGTTGGAATCCCAACCAAATAGTAACAACCTAAGTTCACATACGCCACATAGCTTTGCCACCCTGCTCCAATGGCCACCCCTGCACTAATATCATTGCTCAATATAGTCGATACTAATAAAATAAGAGAATGAAAAATAAAATTTTTAGTATCAATAAGTATATTATCATTGCATTACGAATTAACATTACGAAAGCAAACATTTGTTTGAGTGGACTTATGTTTTCCTTTAAACATTTTTTCCCAAAAGAGACATTAGAAAAGTATAACAATTATGGCACAATTTTTAAGAAGTTCAAAATTGACTACAAAAGCGAGGCCACAAAAGTAAGGGGTTCGGCTTGTTTTTATTTTATAAATGGAGATTGTTACGGTCACATCTCTTCCATTTTTCAAATCTCAGACTCTGAATAATTTAAAACTTGCAAAAGTTTGAATCAAAATGAAAAATGTTGAGGAAAGACACAAAGAAAAAGTTTTTCATATTAGAAATGGCAAGTAAACTCAAACAAATGCAGTGAAAGAAAAACAATACTAGTAAACCAACGAAGGGAAATACTATAAATCAATCCAGAGTTAATGAAAAAATACATGCCTGCGAGAGAAAATTGAATATTGTAAATAAGAATGGCAGCTGCTAGCAACGGAGTGAGCTCATATACAATCTCTATGACATCGGCATCTGTTGAAAACAAGGAGGGGTACTGCTTTCCAGTGACGATAAGAACAAGTGCAAGAACGAAACCTATCAGAGCGGAAGTCACTCCAACCACCGCCGCCGAGATTTTTGCTGCTCTTGGGTTGGCTGCGCCCAATTCATTTGACACCCTTACACTGCATTGGCATATACATATAGCACACACGTTTGAATGCTAGAAATAAAATCTAGGGTTATTAACGGAGGCGTTTGTATGTCTGCTACAAACCTTATCGCTGCATTGAATCCAAACCCGACCATAATTGCCCAACCCATGATGTTTAAACTGCAAATGTCCAAGTATACATTACCATAAGAATTTCAGATCAACAAGCTTTGTATGTCACTGTGAACAATGTTGAAAATGCTATACAAGTATGTTTCTTGTATAGCTCGCACGACAAGTCGCGGATCCAAAAATTCAACTAATTTTCAGTTATAACCTAAAAAATAATTGCCAACCTCAATGGCATTAACAATCCAAGTTTTCATTGGTTTTGAATAAGGATTGTCTTTCAAAAAACAAAAGCTTCAACTTTAACGTACAATTGGCACCTCTATCAAGGAAATGACTGTTGGAAGTTAAGGTTGTGACTGACATTCGAGAATGTGTGAACTCTTAGAGGAATATTAAGAACAGGGATGCCAACTTGGCTCCATGCTACCAAATCGAATTTTTGAAAAGGGCAGATGTTTAATTTCTTTGTGTTTGTATAAATGGTTTAGCCTTAATTTTGTGTTTTGCTGTTAGTTTAGGTACCTTTTCGGACATTTTTTTATTTCCTTTTGTAATTTCGACTAGGATATGCCCTTTTGATTTTGTTTTCTATGTTTAATAAAATCTTTGCTTACCAAAATCTATGCTAAGCGAAAAAAAAAAGTTCTTATTAATTACATGCAGATAACGACGATTAACTCACCATATGGATGACGCATCCACCGAAACTTCAGCATCATTTAAATATCCGGCGAAGAGAGTAAGCGCCATCGTGTACCAAATTTCCAAGCTGCAAAATTATGGGACATGAATTTCAAATGATTCATCCATTGGCATATGGACAGTACTAGGTGACTAGGTGTACGTAAACTTTCGTACATAAAATGTTCAAATTAATTGGTTTTGAACCATTTCAGGTTCCATACGGATACGGATGATCGGAACCGTTCATGTTCTTTAAAATAATGTTTACAAATATCTTATAAAAATCTAGCTCCTGATATCGGTAAATGCTCCATCGGTTTATACAATTTTTTTTATTTTGAACGAAAAAACTGGATAAATGGATGGAGTATTTACTGATATCCGACTGAGCTGATTTTTTACAAGGCACAAGTAAATATTATTTTAAAAAACATGAATGGCTCCGATCATCCAGGACCCGGGGTGGGTCCAAGTAAACAAATTTGTACATTTTCGGTACCAAATTTTTATACCCATATGTTCTCCAATTGGCATATACCCATAACCGACACATTTCAAGCAATTAAATTTTAATTGACCGAAATAAACAACAATGATACATGTACAGCAAAAATTTTCAACATGGCTCCAACATACTTATATGGTGTGTGGAGCCCGTATACACTTCACTGAAGTGTGTACGAGCTCCACACACCATGTGAGTGTGTTGAAGACATGTTGAAGCTGAGTTATTATACACTTATCATTTTTAAATAAATAAAAACTAAAATATTGAAATTGATCAGCGTTAGTCTGAGCATCCACACCCCAACCACACCATCCTATGTAGCGTGTCATGTGGGCGGTGGACCCCACCACTTAATTGACTTAGGAGTGTTTCACTAACAAAAAACTGTTTTTTTTTTAAATCAAGATAGGTCATTCTCTCACAATACATTACATAAAAAACCGTGAAAATTAGTTTTTTTTAAAAACCACCTTAGTGGAACACCCCCTAAAAAAACTCAAAATCTCTCTCGTCCCCTCATCTCTCTCCCCAAAACCCACCTCCCTCCTCTCCGACTCTTCCCACCACCCACCACTACCGCCACTGCCACCTATCCCACACGAACTCCTCCTCTCAAATCGGTGAACTGGCTTTGCCTCAGATCATTCTCGCGATGAAGAAAGTAGAGCTTTGTTTGCCTCTGTTTTTTGGTTCTAAAACAGAGCACACGATCTCTTTTTCACTTAATTTCTGCTTTCTATTAAAAATAAGTCATACTTTCAATGATTGAAAAAAAAAACAGCTTTCAGATGTACGAAAAAAATGATAAATAGCAAAAAGGTTGTTTCGATCTAAAAAATCCAAGGTTGTGTTTGGTTTGGGTATCGGATTTTAGTTTTTGGTAATGATTGAAGGGAGAAATAAAGATAATAATTGAAAATAAGATTAATGATTATAAAGAGATAGAGAAAAAAATGAGAATGATATTTGAAAAAATTGGGTCTTCAAACCCAAAACGAACAAGGTGCCCAAAATCAAACAGAATAAAACGCTATTGGAACATGTTCAGTTCTGATCTCCCATTGTAGACAGGCGGCGATGTCGATTTTGTGGAGAGATAAGTTGCGGGAGATGTGTACGACGATGGGGATGGCGGGAAGGAAGGGACGGTTGTCTGTGGTGGCGTTGGTGTTAAGGGAGAAAGATAAAATGGAGAGAGAGAGAGGCCAAACCAGATCCCAAAAAAGGGCCAACTTTATTGGGGTTTTTCAGAAAATTACAGCAAACCGATTTAACGGTCACTTTCTTCAAGCATCGTTTGGAGAGAGAGAGAGAGGGAGGGGAGTTGGTTGTTATCTCAATCACCATGCTCTCTACTTCTGCCCGCTTCTCTAATCCTCAACTCCTCATATAAATATATCCCGCAACTGAGTCAGATTCCGACCGCCGTGTGCCAACGCTCCTTGCGCCTCTCAGTGCTCGTTGTTGTATAAGGTTCTCGAAATTTCAATGGGGCCCACTGGTGAAGAAATCAAGCTGGCCTACCAGAATCTCGCCAGAATTTGCCAACTTGACGTGGCCTCTGCAGTCGACCAGAGAGGATCGTGGGACAGCAATGGGGGCAGGAAAGAGGGGCCGGGTGGGTCCCCTCACATGTGAGAAAGGGTGTGACAAAGTGTGTCTGAGTGGGTGTGTATGTATTATTTTTGATAGAGTCAGTCAAGTGGCGGAGCCCACATCCTACGCGGCAGGCCATGTAAGATGGTATGATTGGAGTATGACTGATTTAGGTCTGTTCCTGGCATTTTCTGGCTGAAAAGGTTGGTCCCTAGCATTTTCTATTACTAATAATTACTCCCTCTGTTCCTATTTGTTTGTCCCTTTTGGGGAAGTGGGTTTTTAAGGGGTGTGAAAACTTTGTATTGTTTTTTCTATTTTGCCCCTAAATACAGTCAATATTACTGTGACCAATTTTGTGGGACTAATTTGTTATATGAAACTCAAAACATATGCAATATGGATCTTGTTTGATAGATATCAATTAGTTTTATTATACAAAGTTTTCAAAATTATAAGAACCGTTATAAAGTAAAAGATAATGGACAAGCCAAATGAGATGGAAAAAGTACTTTTTAAGGGTAAAACTGTAAAGTGACCCTGTTTTGATGGATGTTTTTAGAAATGGGACAAACATTTTGGAACATCCCAAAATGGAAAGAAGGACCAACAAATAGGAACAGAGGGAGTATTCAAAGTGAATCCCGACCTTAAATGTACGCCAATAAAACAGCATCTTAATAGATAATGCAATGTCTATTCAAACTATTATTTTCTCTTTTATTTTTTTTAATATTCGGCGATCCGAATCAATTTACACCAATTTACACGTAGCTTGCCGAATCGAGATACCATTTAATTAATGACTGACCAAACTTTTAGTGACCTCAAAATCACTACAAAAAAATTGATCATTAGTGACAATGATTCTGCCACTAGATTGTCACTAAGAGCGTGTTGCTAAAGAGTTTTAGCGACAATTTTTTAGTGCGTTGTCACTAATTCTGTCATTAGTGACAGCTTAGTACAAAAAATTGTCACTGAATATCCTTTAGCAACACACTTTTAGTGACATGTCGTTGTCACTGAAGTGTCACTAAAACTCAAATTTTTTGTAGTGAATATGGAGAAAATGTAAAATAGCTAGGGTAATAGACAAGCTGCTGCAGCACCCATTTTCTTCATTCTCTTGTCTATTTTGCCCAAATAGCTATTTTACACTAGCTGCTGTTGTTGCTCTTACTATCTCAAGACACCTAACGAAACCCCTTGGGATTTTATTCAAAGGGTTTTGAATGCTCTTATGTTGTATTTTCGAAAACTATGTTTAAACTAATCCAACGTTTAGTTTACCATGTCACATATTTGAGGGTCGAGGGAACGGTTAAAGATAGGGATGCCATCATCTTTTTTGAGGGCGTGGGGGGGGGGGGGGGCAATATCATCTCTTTCTTGAATGTGATCACAAACACTCTAGACACAGAGCGACCTCAACAAGCTATTGCTTTTACAGTCACAATATTTAACCAAGCCAAGCTTCGAACCGAGAATGGAACTCGAACTTTGGACCTCTCCCCACCAGATCGAGTGCATTTTGAATATAGATGCTATGACACTGGCACTCAAGTAGTAGTTCCAATATCCCATCAGAAGGAAGAGGGCAAAAGAAGAAACAGAGGCATACAGAGATGACAAAGAAAGTGGGTATGAGTATAAATCAAAGCAATGTAGGGTCCAGCTCTAGAAATGGACGGCCGAGAAAAATATGTATGTGGGGGTCATAGGATTTGGTTTCGAATATTTTTTGACTAGGTTAAAGTATTAGGATACTATAGATTTATAGACCTTTTTGATGTCCCTGTCTCATATTTCTCCTTCCTTACTCCATACCATATTTTCAAAATTTTCCGTAGAAAACTCAAACGCTAGAACATTTTTAACTAATTAATAACAGAACTTACATTCCAAGAAATATATTTAAAAATCCAAAAATGTCAAGTTGCGGGAAACCTTTCCCCGATTACGTCCAGGAAAAATAAATGAAGGATCAAAATTCCCATGATTGTGAAGCTATATGTTTATTTATCTTTTCTGGACATTTTCGAGAGAAGTTTTCGTGCACCTTACTCCTCATGTTTTAAAAATGGCCGATCAAAGAAATTTACTTAAAAAATGCTAGTAAAAATGAAAACTCACGCAAGCATCAAGGCAGAAGCAAGAGATAACTTGAGAAATCCCCAAAGATTTTGGAAGGCCATCCATGAAAATCCAGTCCAAGCTCGACCACACGCTCCACAAAAAATATACACTAGTTCAGCCAACACAATGAACCACCACGACGAATTCAGCACAACTGCTGCCCCCACCATTCCCCACCCCAACTTCAGCATCAAAAGCCAACTGAAGATAGTATGCAACACAATCGCCATCCCCGATATCACCGCCATGGCCATGAACTTGCCCTGTGCCTGCAGAAACTTCGTAAGTGGATAGTTCATCGCGTAAGCGAACAGTTGTGGAATCATCCACAATGCGAAAATTCCCGCTTCCTTCGAGATTTCGTCCGTCTGGCCGATGATTTTTAGAATTGGTGTTGCGTAAATGTAAAGAAACATCAGCATCAGAGCAGTCACATTGAGGATAACCCACGACCTCTGCAGGTAAATCCCAAGCATCTCGACCTGACCGGCTCCGAATGCTATCCCACATAGTGTCTCCAGTGCACTTCCCATGCCCCACTGCAAATATTTGGAAAGAGACTAAAGTTCATGAATGGAAACTAAGGTCTCAAGTTTAATTTCCCATGCCAGTAAACTATTGGGCTACTAGGAGTTGTGCCCGGCCGTTACCTCTAGGGCCCGGGAATTAGTCGAAATGCACGTAAGCTAAAATGGACATCCGGTTATAAAAGAATAAAAATAAAAAAAGTATAGGGTGATTGTCAACGGCTATCTCCGTCCTTTTTTTTATCAGCAAGAATGAATTTTATTAAGCTTAATTATTACATACCAGCAATAAATTAATTGTTCATATTCATATGTATATGACCATAGATATCATGAATGTGTTCATTGGCTATCGGTTGAAAAATAAAGAGGGAAGGCAGAGTAAGTACGATTATATACCAGAATGCCATAACAAAATCCAGCGACGATGGAGTTCTCAACCGAAACCATAGCCAGTTCGGTAGTTCCAAGTTGCCCAGCAAAGACCTGAGTGATGGCCCCAAGTGAGTATTGGCAAATGGATGTGAAGATGGCCGGAGCAGCTAAGTACCAAAGCTTCTTCGACTCCACACAGAATTCCTTGTAAAAGTATTTGATTCCGGTACCGGATCCAACGGGATCTTCTTCATGGGCTGAATTACGATACTCGTCGGAAATGGAGGATAGAAGAAGTGGGTGTTCACCATTTTCCATTGGAGAAAATGTTGAGAAAGGGAAGAAATCTCGTTAGGGTTGGAAGAAATATAGAACGTTGATAGCTTTTATAGAGTAACGTACACACTACACAGTAAGTGTTGACAATTAGGTTAGTTACTTCATATACACTCATCCTGGTTTTTTTCTTTTGATGTTCTTCTTTCCGAGACAAAGTGAAAAAAAAATAAATATGACAAAAAAGGTGCATCTCATATACATGAAAAATCCCAATCACTGGTACGTTTTTCCTTCGTAAGAAGGGGATCCAAATGAGAAAAATTCATTTTACATAGCTAGTAAACGAGGATTCGACCGACGGGCAGAACTGGTTGAGTGCATAGAAGTGACAGAACCTCTCCCACTAAGACCTTGTCTTCGGTCCTTGTTGGAAAAGTACTTTCAAAGGCGCTACAGGGGGGAAAAAAGAATGCGAAACGAAACAATTCAGGCACGACTGTACACTCAACAAGTGAAACAGATGACGAGACTTGGACCAATAACTACTCTGTTGTCCACATCCCTAGAGGAAACACCTGGTTAGCCAAAATTTCATGTTTCCAATTGCAACCATTGAACGTGGGCTTGGGGTTGGGCTGATGGGTATTCCAATCTTTTGGCACAAGATGTTGACATTTTTCACTATTACAAAACTGCCCAGTCCATTTCGGTATATTTTTTTTTTGTCGTCTTGTTGAAGGGCATTTTGGTTAAATACAACAAAAGTAGCCTGGTACCCAACAAAAGAAAAAAAGAAAAGAAAAGAGAGTATAGACTAATAAAACAAAGTAGCCTAATTAAACAACAGTTGGTCCTTCCCCCCCCCCGGGCGAAAATGGCTCAAGTCATAATTCTTTATTTTTTTTTATTCTTTTTCTGAGACAAGCTGATAACAAAAATGATAAGTGTACAACAACCAAATTCCAACAAATCTCTAACACACTTACATGGTGTATAGAGCTCACACAAACTTAAGTGTGAAGTATGTGTCGGATCCACACACATGTGATTGTGTTGAAGACTTTTGTTGTACATGTATCATTTTTTTTTTATCAGAGAAATATTCATTTCATTAAAGATCTCAAACAAATTACAAGGGAGAGCCCTAACTACCAAATACATGACACGAGCACAAACCACCACGAGTATACAGGCTCTGGATTATCATACTACACGAAGTAGACCAACACTATGTATTGGCATAGAGTCCGTCTATGAATCAGTAGAAGAGCAACCCAAAGCAGGAGCCCAGCTCACCCCATTGACAATAAGAATGAATGAGATCTACAAGTGCCAAAGCCACCGGAAAAAACTGGAAAACGAGCCCGGAAAAAAACAGAAAACAAAGCAAGCCAAAATAAAATCTAAATATCTAAATCAACCAAACAATACCCAACAACAAATCTACCCAAAGCAGCTTTCACTGAGTTGAGCTGAGTCGGACCGAGTTGATTATTACCCACCACTGCAACCCACCGGATCTGGTGAGACCAGACCGGTTCTAAACGCCGAGCGAAGCAGCCGGCAAAACCCTTAAGCTTCTGTCCCTCTTATTAATTGCTCCACCTCCAGCCGCCGTACTAGCCCCCTCTCGTCGCCTCCACCACGCCAACAAATAAACAAGTGCGCCAGATCACACCACTAGCAGTCGAAGGCAAGAGGAGCGGACTACACCAATCCAAGAGTCGGCATCCGTGAAGAAAACAAAAAATAGCTGCAAGAACACACTAAAGGGGAGAGATGAGGGTGATGAAGAGGAAGGGGAAACTAAACGGGAGGGGGAGGAGGCAAGAGGAGCAGAGAAGCCTCCCCCCCATGGAAAAAGACCATATCTGGGGACTTTGGGTTTAGGGCTGGCTAGAGAGAGAATCTCTCAGATAGAGAGATGAGGACAAGTATTTGTACATGTATATATCATTGTTGAGCTGATAATTACAAAAAGATTGACGGAAATTAACAAACACAAAAAAAAGGAAAATAATTTTGGCACTCTCCAAATTGATCTTGAATGGAGTGCCAAAATCAATCTCTATATGGACTTGATCTTAATTTTGACACACAAGCCCAAAACAACAAGATCGATACTTGTACTAGGCACAAGGCATCCCACCTAGTCTACTAGCTAGTACAATACTATTGGGTCGTTAAACTTCAATCCATCCAATTTTTTTAGATTTTTGTTTGATTTCATTTCATTAGAATTAAAGAACATCCATGCCCTCAATACTCATTCTCACATTTATTAGTTCGTTGGGGAAAAAAAAAAAAAAAAAAAAGAGAATGCCACAATATGAATCTAATGATCATTCTTTATTGGAAATAGCTACAATACATACCCATTAAAGGTGTGTACCACATGCACCTATTGTATGATCCAGATTGTACCACTTCATTGGCAATCGTAACATTTTTTAATTTTTCGTAACTTTTCAGCACTATCATTTGTAACATTTTATATGATTCGTAACATTTTGGTGTGTCTCGTAACTTTTATAAAAAAAAATCGTAACTTTGATAGGGGTGTGTATGATATACACCAAAATAAGTGGTGTGTATTGTAGCATTTTCCATCTTTATTGAGGTGATTGAACATTTCATTGGCCTGTATTGAACATTTCATTGAGGGCGGTGAGGTTGAAGTCTTTGGGTGGTGTGTGTCTATATTTTGTGTTTTTTCTATGTTCAATCACCTGTTGGATTCACCCATCCCCGTCTAGAAGAACAAATGAAAAGTCAAACCACACAAGAACACAAAGATTTATGTGGTTCCTCTCAATCACAAAGCAAGAGAGTAATCCACAGGCGAGGGATGGTGAGCATTCACTAAGAACAAAGGAAGATTACAAAGAGACAACTATGATTGGTAACTTTTGAGAGGCCACAATACAGGAAGAATATTAGCCAAAAGAATAAAGCCCTAGAATCTCCTCATGTCTGCTTTTATAGCGAAGTACAGAAAACTAGGTTCAAAATGCATTGTACGGACTTTTTCGTGTTTGGATTGTTCAGACGGACTTAGGTCCTAAGCGTGGAGGTTTGAGTCCTCTTCAAGGCATAATATTGAGAATGCTCATTCAATGAGCAATTCAATAAGAGAGCTCGGATCGAATTGGTATACTACAACAATAAATGTAGAAGATCATGGGTTTTACCTGTGATTGTTGTAATTTAATCACGGTTTTAAAACCGCAGTTGATGGAGTTGTTATTAAAAGTTACTTTTAACAATCACGGGTAAAGAACCATGGTTGATGGAGCCGTTATTAAGTCACTTTGATTGGATCACAGTTTTAAGTCGTTCTAAAAACATGTCCAAACTGATATTGAAATCTATAGTGCGTGCTAATAAATGAGGTACAATCACGGGTTGTACTAAAAAACGTGATTAAAACCATTATAGAATTATGGTGTACATAGTCAACCGTAGTTAAATAAACAATATTATTACAGTTTGAACATAAAACTAGGATAAAATTAGTTTTAAGAATGCGGGTTGGACAAATAACATAGTTAAAAATATTGTACAATCACGGTTTGGCCATAAAAGTATTGTACAATAACATGGTTAGATTAACTATACCATCACATTTTGGACATAAAACTGTGTTATATCTATTTTAATGTGACGTGCCATGTGACACCATCTCCGCAACCTCCCAATTTTTATCCAACATGTATTTGCTAAGAATTGAACCCCAACCTACCAATTCTTATCCCAACACTCAACCACTAGGCTACCCAAGTCTTTATGTCACATTTCAAAAGAAAGTATGTTTACCGTTTTTTTTTTTTTTTGATCGACAAAAGAAGATATATTAGATAACTCGAAAGGGTACATTGAGGGGTATCCAACCACGGTTGAATGAAAGGAAAAGAAAGGAGAAGAAGAAAAACAAAGAAGACAAGATAGCCAAACAAAAGAAAACCACCCAAAAGAGCCAAAACCAAACTAAAAGCCACCGCAAGAGATTTCCAAAAATCAGCCCCTAAAAGTCTGCTCGAGATAGCCGAAGCTGCTGCCACCAAAAAACAACACCCAAAAACCAAACTACAACCCATGCCATGCCAAGACACTCATCATAAAAAACAAAAGGATCCTATAATTCTCAAAAGATTTCCCCCCAATTCTAATTTTTCAATGGAAATCTTCCTCAAGCAATTCCTTTAAGAGAGCTTCATCTCCAGGAAGAAGGTTAACATCGAGAGTTTTCGCCCTTGCTAAAGAAACTGAAAATTCTTTCTCCGCCTTATTTCCCATTCTATTTCCTCCCTCTTGAGACAAGAGATTGGGCCCGAAGTTAGAAAGTCGGTCGTCCCCCAAAGAGAGGGATTCGTACTTGGACAAGCTATAAGGGGCTTTAGAGTTACTTCCTTTTTTTAAGCCCAATTTAAAAGTCTTCAACTTCTTCTCTTTATGATCCCTGCTAAATGTCCTAGAAAAGACAGCCGCTTTCAAAGGATTTTTAGTCCAAATATATTTCCTACGAACTTCTTTTTTGGTGCTATTTTTCTTCCTTTGACGTTTGAGATCCATATACTTCAAAAGACGATCGTTGGAAGCAAGGTCTACGGTTGTGCTGCCATCATCATCCACTAAAACCTCTAATGGATCAGCCACATTTTTCATTGAATCTGCCACCTCCTCCATAGTCTCTTCCTCAACACTACAGTCGATACTAGGAGACTTGTCCACTACTTCAATATCTTCTACCAACATGTGAAAGTTACTCACAACTTCAGTAGTTATCCGGCCTTGAAAGGGTTGGGCAATTGACTTCACCACCAATGATTCTAAACCCACCAACGAGTCTAAACCATGAGGAGAATTTGAGTCAACGTCATTAATTCCCCCATCAGACTCCACAGCTAATGCATTGGTCACCTCCTCAGTAATGAGGTTCCTAACAACCCCTACATTTGTCAAAGGCAAGTTGTTTGACTCTACATTTTCCACAACCTCTTTCAAAGCTTCCATCTCAATGGGACGATCCTTGCCTACGGCTACAACAATGTTCTCCAAAGGGGCTTGATTTTTCTTAACCGTTGGAGCTACAAAAGTAAAGTTGGACTTCAAAATTCCGAAGGATTCATCTTCCTCCACACGAACGTTGTATTGTTTTCCAAGTACAACAAGATTATTGTTACCCTTTATCTTATGACTGTGCTCTGTAGCAATCAGAATCCTACCTCTCTCATAAGAGATTTCTCTCAAGGTGCTATCATCAACTTTGAGGAAGTGACCCCATTCATCCCCTATTAATTTGAAGGTTGGATTAGACCACCCATTTAATGGCATACCATAACAGGATAACCAAACAAAGCGTTCCTCTTTCGCAGCTTCACCACTCCAAGGATTAATCTCCTCAAACCAATTGAGCATCCACCTATCCTTGATAATAGTATCTCTAGCTTCTGGGCTTAGAAAAGTGATAACAATAAATCTCCCCCCCATAGCTTTAATTTTCTCGAACGGAATATCCATAGACTTAAAGATCTTCTCAAGTTCCTCCGTAGAGATTAGTTTACTAACTTCGCAACTGCACTCCTATAAAGCCAGCCAGCACCAGATGCCTGAATCTGCTTGCTCTGAAATTTGTTTTGAAGAGAAATCTCCTCGGCGCCTCTAAGAACCTGAGCAAAGGATAATCCTTGAGCTGTATTACCATTCTTATGTGGAGAAGAGTGGTTCTGAAAAGCCACATTGGCTCTTGAATCATGATTTTAGTGTGTCCCATTCCAGCTTTATGAATTTCACCCTCTCTGATAGAATTAGACAAAAAGGGCCTATTTTTGGCCGCAAAAGAAGCAAGTTTAACAAATAGTTTCTTATCATCAAGCCAAATGCCGTTAGTCCGTAGAACGGCCAAGTCAGCCGAGACAGGACAATCGTACCTAATGAAGCCAAATCTATTACCGGTGGCTTTGCTCCTTTTCTCTGGAATGAAAACTTCTTTGACAACCCCATACTTATTGAACAACATCTTCAGCCATGGCTGACTAGTATCTTCAGGTAGATTATCCACAAAAAGGCTAATAAGAGAGTGATTTCCAGGATTGTAATTACCTCTCTGTTTTGAGTGTTTGTGGATGACAGGGATCCATCCAACATCTTGTTTATGCTCCATAAGACAGCACGAAGCTAGTGTGCCTAAAAAACACATGATGCACTGCAACAGATGGAGCGGATATCAATGAGGACTTTTCACAAACACCTTGAGAGCAGATGAGAAAGAACCATAGGAAAATGGAAAACAAACGACCTAAATGATGGAGGCTAGGATCTCTTGTTGGTAAGAAAGAAGAAGGAAGCGTATGGCCCCAGAAGAAAGAAATCGAAATGGCTTTGGTGCAGAAACCGACAAGAATGGATGCGAAGCCGACTGGGGCTTGCAGAGATGAAAAGCGCAGAAATAAAACTGGACAGGAGAGGGATGGGAGAAGACGAGATGGAGAGAGGAAGACGAGATCAGGTCGGCGGTGGGAAGGGAAGATACCGATGGCGGCTAGGGATTTGTAGCGTCATCTTCTCAGAAGCCTCGCAATTTCACGTGCTAAATCCAGTTTAGATCATTACCTAAAAGTATGTTTACCGTTTACGTATTATCTTTTCATTTATTCTCTTTCGTATTACAACGAATATGTAATATATTTTACATATTATATATATACTGCATTATATTGTGATATATCATTTTATTTTATTTTATAGAAATTATACAATCGACGACGTAAATTTGGTCGCCAAGACTAACCATTGGTGACAACTACTAATTTGGTAGACGAATACACTAGCAAAAAATTAGTTTGTGACATGTTTTTCCTTTGGCGACTTGCATTTTTTGTCGCCATTGTGTCTGCCAAATTTCTAGTTGGCACCAATCATTTTGCGCCAGATAATCTTTTTGGCACTAAACATTCCCAACTAAGATCATATTTTGGTTGACAAAGGTATGGCATAAGGCGATAAGTATTTGTTGCGTTGCCAAAAGTGATGCATAAGGCGACAAAAATTAAAGTAAAAATTTGAAGAAGCCAAAGGTGAGATTCAAATCCTCTTACACAAAAGTTCAAAATTAAGAAACAGAGCAAAATTATGAAATAGAACAAAATTGAAAGGAATGAATCTCAGAATGGCTAAGACTAAGGTGTTCGATCTAGGATTTCTGAGGCAAAGGGAAGAGGATGAGAATTAAGGAGGGCGGAGAGATGTATTATGGTGTAACTTTACTCTCATTTTTTATCACTCTTGTGAAGGATGCGTGGTTAAACAAACAAAATAGATTCTATCACAGTTCTAACAAAATGTAATTTAAATAAGTGCTACATTTTATCATGTTTACAGATAAAATGTGATAAAATACATGGTCATATCTATCAGCTGTTAAGGAAGCGTGGTTAAAACAAACAAAATAGATTCTATCATGCTTCTAACACAATGTAGTTAAAATAAGCACTAAATTTATCACGTCTATAAACAAAATGTGATTAAAGTACGTGATTGTATTTATAACTCCTGTGAAGGAAGAGTGGTAAAAACAAAGAAAATCGATTCTATCACGCTTCTAACAAAACGTGTTTAGTTAAGCACAACATTTTATCATGTTTCCAAACAAAGTGTGATTAAAATATATAAAAAATACTAATTATCACAGTTTTATTATCAAAGTGAGATTAAAAATTCATCTCATATTTCTTTAACACATTTTTCTTAAAATTGTGATCTTTTTAATTTTTCTAGTGTGATCTTTATCTATATATCAATACCAATTCGATCCGATCGAGCTCTTGATATTGGAATAAGTTCAATAGCGGATCACGAAATCTTGGTGATCTTCTCTACTGGATGAATGGGGAGTCCGCGTTAAATCCGTCTAATAATTTAGTAAGTTACTCCTTCTTAGCTTCCGTTGAAAACCTGTTTTACAAACTTGTAGAGACTGAATTCAAGGCACTCTTCAACAAATATCCACCTTGACATGAATTCCACGAACTCAACAACCATAGAGCAAGCCTCTTTCCGTCATCCTTCTCCAAATGCCCCAATGGGCAATCAACAATTGCAAACAACAATCAAGCCTAAGCAATGCTTGAACTTAACGATCAGAAATAGGTTTAGTCATCATAGATGCTGGATTGTCTGTTGTGCTAACCTTCTTCATCTCAACAAGCTTCTAAGAGATGATATCGTGAACAAAGTGATACTTGACATCGATAAGATTTTTAGTCAAATGAATAGCAATCTAACTATCATAGAATACTACAGTCAGACCTTGCTCAAGACCAAGTTCATCAAGTAAACCCGGCCCTTAGCCACAATGACTCCTTCACACTTCAGTCACAGCCATGTATATTCTACCTCAGTGGTCGATAAAGCAATTGTAACTTGCGAAGTAACTTTCAAACTAATTTCACAGCTAGAGAGAGAGAGAGAAAGAGAGAAGACATATCCCGTCAAGGATCTCCTCTCATCATTATCACCAGCGTTTTCAAAATCTACAATCCCAACAGCAAGGCCACCCGCATCGGTACCCTTCTTAAACATCGAACCAACATTCGCAGTCCTTCTTAAATACCCAAGTAACCATTTTACAGCCTCTTAGTGCGCCTTCCCCTGGTTTTCCGTGTACGGACTAATTAACCACACTAACAACATGTGGAATATTAGGACAAGAAATACCATTGTATACATAAGGCTCCGAACCGCGCTAGCATGTGGACTCTGCGACATATGCTTCCCCTCATCCTCTGTTTGTGGTGACAAATTTCTTGAAAGCCTAAAGTGTGCAGCCAAAGAAGTAGTCACAAGCTTCGAATCCTGCATTGTAAAATGCTCAAGTACCTTATTCATATAACTTTTAAATGTCAAATACAACTGGCTAGCCAATCGATCACGATGAATCTCCGTATCCAAAATTTTTCTTTGCAGCACCCAAGCTTTTCATCTCAAATTCTCCACTAAGTTGTTTCTTCAACCTGTTGATCTCGACACAGGCGGCTGCACACCCAACCTTGGGTGTGCAGTTGACCACCCTTAGTTTTTTTTTTTTAATTTAGTAGTAGTAATTTTAGTTTAAGTGTATTTGAACACTCAATCAATCCATTATAAACACCCGTCAATCCAACTAATTCATAGATGAACACCTAATATTAGCTCGAGCAAAACTCGCACTCATAATAAAAGAGATTTGGAAAAAAAAACGAGAGAAAGAAGAATCTATTGGCCTAAGTATTGCGCTCTCCCTTCTTTCTCTTTGTGTCCATTGCCGATGGTCTAAATGAAGTAAGTGTGTATTCACAATTACATAGACCAACTTTTTTGTTTGTTTAGTTTAACTTCTAGAATTATGGAAACGCTTAAAACAAGTCAAAGACATTGCAAAACCAGTCAATCATAACAATCTTCCTTCGAATGCAAGCCGGTGGTAGAAAAATCTCGTTATATCACCACAATTTCTTTCAAAAGAGTACTGTTAAATTAATATGTTGGTTTAATGTCAACTTAAAATATGAAGCCTCTTCTAGGAAACTCTAGAATTATATTCCCACCATTTTCAAAAGATTGTCCACTACGCAAGATGATAACTTAAAAGAAGATTGATTTTCGTTGAAATATGTTCTCATTTTGCGTAGTAAACAATTTTTTTGGAATAGAGGTTTCGTTGTTGATTGTACTATTTATACTAATATATGGAATTCACTGCATATATTGTTGGGTAATAGAGCTAATAGAACTAATGTAATTTCTGAACACCCTTCTACAAATTTCTGGAGTCGCCACTGGATCTCGAACACGTCTGTAGCAACAATAAGCATGTCATCAACATATAATAGCAACTAAATAAACGAAACATCTTGGAGTTTACAATAATACACAAAATTGTCATATTCAGTACTTCTAGACAATCTCACGAGTGTATTGATCAAACCACTTATACCAGTGCTTGGACGATTGTTTAAGACCATCGAAGACCTTTTAAGCAAGCATACTTGATCTTTCTTACCAGAAACTTCGAATCCTTCTAGATGGCAAATGTAAATCTACTCCTCAAGCTCACTTTATATGTAAAATGGCGGTCTCAACATAGAGCTTCTCTAGCTCTAAGTCAAACCGTGAAACAATAGGAAGCAAAATGTGAATGGAACTATATATGATTGTCGGAATTCTTATATGTTGAATAATTTTGCCAATTCGGCCAAAAAAAAAAAAGAAAAAAAAGGTGCTTCATTGGCCAACTTGGAACCAATGGAGGCTTATAGGCTTTGGAGACGTCGAGATGTGAAGTTTGCAATAAAAGGAAAATTCAACTTCATGGATTATTCCGTGGAAGATGTCAAGTGGTGCTTCCTAGGAATCCATATGGTCGGAATCTAGTAGCAGGGGTTTTTGTTTTTCATTTTTTTTCCTTTACATTTAATACTTTGTTGGATGTCGCTTGGTCTTTTTATGGTGTTTAGGCTGGGTTGGTGCTTTTGTTCAGTCTTAATGTAAATTGTTGCTCCATGTACGCTTATCAAGTGAAATAAAATATTTCTTTTGTCCAGGAAAGTAAAAAAGCGCTCCATTGGGGGGCCATGGAATAAAAATAACCTTTTTATTATTTCTTAATTATTAAGTACACCACCTAAGCCTGCAAGCACTGGTAACATTAGGCATAAAGTCATAAACTTAACTAATAGTATATGCGTGCGGTTTTCCGTTTGGTGATATCAGAAAGAAATGATCCTCTAATAATTAATTGGGTCAAACACGCCAAATGAGAAAAAAAGAATGGTGGAAAATAAAAATATTCGGTTTCCCTCAGAATCTTGGCGTTGCTTTCGTCGGCGGACTAGCTGTGGCTATAGCTCAAGAAAAATGGGAAACTTATGATACACTCGTGAGGGAAAAATTATAATAATGCAAGATATCCTGAGCCTGATTTTGGGTACCTCGGAGTAAATTTCTCCACAACATTTTTTATGCTTCTACGTAAGGTGTGGTGGCTCTGCTCATAGCTTTCTAAAAAAAAATGATGGCAAAAGTTTTGCTTATCAACAAAAACATTCAGTAACACTATATGTATATATTTATATATAAACACATAGTCAATTATTAAATAAATTGCATGCGTAATAAACCGGAAAAATGGGTACGTAACTATTTTAGAGCTTTACCATATATTCGTAGAAGTAGCTTCCACCCGAAAATTACGTAAAGAATAGTACAATAAAAATGTGTAACCAATAAATCAAATAAAATGCATGTCACACAGTAAAAACGTGTGTTTAGGATTCACTAAAACAATACGTTTCATCCACTAAAATGATGATTACTATACAGTTCCATTATCCAACATGACTTCGAAAAATGCGAGACATACACAGCAAAATACGCATAACATGCATATACCTAAAACTACATAACGTTTCAAGCTACCATTGCTTTCTCCACCCCCCCCTCCCCCCCCCCCCCCCCCCCCCCCCCCCCCCCAAAAATAAAAAAATAAAAAATAAAATACAATTTGATTCAAGACCGCATCGTGTCATGTTTAATCAAAAAAATAAGTAACCGTTTCAATCAACTTGGCTAGCTGGTCACATGTCCATTGTTCCCAAAATTGGTACTCAATTTACACAAATTAAACCTACCAGATTACTGGGACCAGAATTAAAAAAATAAGAAAAAATTGACTAAATTAGTTGAACATCCCCCAAGTTTTACCTTCATGACTTGACCACTTAGAAATGACTCTCCCCACCACTCAGATATATAGGCGCATTAGAGAAAGGGACATTTACCATCAGACCACCCTTGAATCCCATAATTACTATCAGGTCAAGCTCAATTTTGAAAAATTCCCATCAACTCCCCAACCCGTATAAAAATGCCTAAATCATAGGGTACCCTATAAAAGTGTCTAAAATCCTAGGGTACCCTATGAAAGTGCTTAAACCACTAAACCCTATAATAGGAAAATGCATCCTAAACCTAAACTCTAGGGTACCCTCCGACTAGGGTACCCTATGAAAGTTCCTAAAATCCTATGGTATCCTACGACTAGGGTACCCCATGAAAGTGCCTAAAATCCTAGGGTACTCTATGAAAGTACCTAAACCACTAAAACCCTATAATAGGAAAGTGCACCCTAAACCTAAACTCTAGGGTACCCCTATGACTAGGGTACCCTACGACTAGGGTACCCTATGAAAGTGCCTAAAATCCTAGGGTACTCTATGAAAGTGCTTAAACCACTAAAACCCTATAATAGAAAAGTGCATCCTAAACCTAAACTCCAAAAAAGAGTGACTTACCTTAGTGGTAATTAAAAAAAATGACTTACCTTATTGGTAATTAGACATCTCTTTTCTAGACCTAGAGGTAATAATCCTTTAGAGAAAATGATGTCAGCAACCAGTTTTTTGAAAAATTGGAATTTTAAACCTCATATATCTCTTTTGGAACATTTTCATATCAGAGGAGGGGGTTGGTATATGTTGAGATGCATGTGGAGCTGTTTGGGGTATGTTTGGAGTTCGGCTTGACGCTTATGGGTATATTCGGTGTTGGATTGTTGGTTACTAGATTGTGGGGGTTCAACAGGACCCCAAAGATCAAAAGAATGCTCATTCTCTTTCTGCCAAGCAAAGAGATACTTGAAATCCCTCATTGACCGATAAACAAGCAAGACATGACTGGGTGGTTTTGTTGCTAGTAATTAAGGGTTCAGTGGTGGTAGTTTTGGGGGTTAGAAGACATGGATTTCGGAAGCAGAAGGATAGATAGGAGTTTGCAGTAATTTCTCATTCAGTAAGTACAACGTGTAACGACCCCGCCACCACCTTGCACAATATTATCCATTTTAGCCGCCCAAGCTCCAAGGACTTCCCAATATGGTCGCCCATCCCAGGATTGCTCCTAGGGCGAGCAAGCTTAAATGCGAAGTTCTAATGAGATTTGACGCCTGCACGGCTTTAAAGGGTCTTGTACAAGTTAGGGCATGATTTATTCTTTTATATCACAGAACTCTGTTGCATCCAGGTGGGTTATGGGCTGTCACATTCTCCTTATCTTATAATGCAACGTTATTGTTGCATATTGGCCCAACAACCTTCCCCCGGGAGATATAACACTTAATTTGAACTCTGGGATTCAATAGGTGGTTCATGCAAATTCTAGAGGTGGCTCCTACCCCATAGTTTGCGGTTGTGCGTGACTTTAAAAGACCTTGCAAGTTAGGGTATGATCTATTCTCATATATCAAAGAACTCCATTGCATCCAAGTGGGTTGTGGGCTATCACACAACAATTGTTTCACATAAACTACGTGTACAGAAAACACCTCATGCAACTAGATGGCCGAGAAACGAACTACAGCGCAAGTGGTAGAACTCCATTGCATCCAAGTGGGTTGTGGGCTATCACACAATGGTTGCGCTGTAGTTCGTTTCTCGGCCATCGAGTTGCATGAGGTGTTTTCCGTACACGCAATTTATGTGAAAAAAACGGTAATAGAAGTACATTGACAAGTTGCATGTGCTTTTTTGATAGTGGACCGTCTAATAAATTTATTGTTGATGTATCCTTCATTTGATATAGATGTATTATTTGTCTCATTTATGACCAATAGGTCTTTCTAATTGTATTTGATGCACGCGGTGAATTGTGATATTTACTATCAATGAATTTCGTACTCTTCCAACAAAAAAAAATAAATAAATAAAAACTCATTCAGAAAGTCAATCGAGGAAGATTTTGTAATTACCCTTTCATGGAATCTAAGTGTCATAATATCTCAACTGCCCTTCTGTCTTACTCTACTTCTCTTGTTACTATTTTTTTGAATAATGATACGTACACAAACCTTGTGCCACAACCAACCACAACCCCACTCACATGGGGTGTGGAGTCCGCATGTGGGGCCCATGTGGGACCCACATCCCATGTGAGAGGGGTTGTGGCACAAAGTTTGTGTCACAATCATTTTTGTATTTCTTTTTAGCAACATTAAACATATATAGATGATTCATTTCACTAATTAGGCAATACAACTCTTGGCCAAGTCTTATCCTCCTAGCTAGAAACTTTAGTTCCACCAAAATAGGCCTAACCAAAGCACTGGAACTTTCATGGTTCCTGAGATCCGTGAGAACTTCAACATGACGCCAGCCCTTGGACTTAGCCCACTCCAATGCCTTGAACACTGCAAGTGCCTCAGCCATAAGAGCAGAACTAGCAAAAAAAACCCCACCACGCCTTGATCAAGCACTGGACCTTCCCCACTCTGTTTTTCCATCAACAAATTTGAACCTAACTAGCTAGCCCCATTTTCTATCTGAACCTGTACTTATTCCCTCTAGCTAGCTAGCCCCATTTTCTCTGTACACCAATTAAACAAATTTGAAAATCTTTAACTTGTCACCAAGCGTTCACATGATTCATCTCTGTTCAACTCCTAGATGTCTATGGAATAGATATATAAAAAAAAAAAAATACTCCACGATCTTTTGTATATCCTAACAAGTTCGGGAGTTTTACTTACTGTTTCTCTTGTTTGAAAAAACCAAAGGTGCGCACGGTGGACATGGGCGTGCTAGGACTTGTCGGAGTCCTTGTATATAGGCAAGAGCGCCTCGATCTGACTTCGTACGTAGCGACTGCGTGTGACCCAAAGGGTAAAGCCATAAAGAGGTTCGTGGTTTGCCTCGGTGCGATGACTTAATAATTTCACAACTGTGTGAGAAAAATGAGAAATAGAAATAAAGCTAATCAAACTCCATTAGATCAGATTAAAATAGGAGTTGTATAGGGAAATTGAAAGCGATAAACAAGGCTAAGGCTAGATAAAACTCTAACGGGTTGAGTGAAGTTGAAAGACATTTACTAAAAGAGTAAAATGCAAAGATAAAAAGATAGATAAGTGTGGGCTTAGCCACTGCACTAAGTCCTGAAAATCAGCCACGACTCCCTCCAAAATGTGCCGTGTGTCCCACTTTGTGTATGCCCATTTCACATGTTGGCAGTTGGTGGCAGTTAATAACATTGTTCCCAAGTCATGAGGTCCACTTAAAGCATCAATATCAGGATACTCAAATTAACTTTTAAGTTAAAATATGGGGCAAAATCTTTAAAACTATACCCATTATCAGTCTCACCAAACGAACTCACCAAATTGAAGATTTCTCTTATCTTTGCTACAATAACTTAACAAATTTCGTGTGTTACTGCTCACTCACCAAAAGAGGAGGAGGGAGGGAAGAGTAAAAGTTTGAATAGAGAGTCTGATTCTGTGAGTTTTTGATAAAGTGACTTGCTAAAGTTTGAATAAAGATTCTGATTTTGTGAATTTTTTGAAAAGTGACTTGCTAAATTATAAAAGGTGTTTTTGAAGTTAAATTTGGTATTTTTTTTTGGTGTGTCAGATAAGGATGCCCTTACAAAGCTTATAAAAAAATGAACTTATATATATCTCTTCCTCATTTGATAAAATAAAGTGTTGCTTTTATCTTACTTATCGAAAAAAAAATCTAAGGAGACTCACCCGTAACATTGATCAAAAGATTGCCGCATGTCCCATGTATGATTTATCCTCCCTCCAATAGTTGGCAACAGTTGTGCATGCACAAGGGGAAAATGGAGCTGCAAACATTTATCCACTCCCTGTATGCGTGGGAATAGAGATAATGGGGCCACATTACTTTGTCAAATGGCCTTATGAAAAATTATCCCATATGAATCGCGGTCCATCATCTCATCCGGTCCATCAACTTGGACTTTACCCCAATCAACTTCCTACTAAACATCTGTCAGCCGTCTGGATTCTTCTCGAATAACTAAATTAGGTCCGGCTTCATGGAATCATGGTTTACTTTGATAAAAATAAATTGAGCCTTATTCTTGATATAATAAAATTAATGTAGCCCATTAATTCAAGCCAACTTAGCCCAATTCGCCCAATTGGGTTCTAATTTTTTAAGAAAAATCATAATACAAATACTGCAAACGAGGGGAAAAGGAATTATACTCAGTTACTTACCAATACCATGTTGTATGCCACTTGTTCGTATGCTTTCTCCTTTGATCATTTGTTAATTGCATGACTACCAAATTTATAATCTTGGATTTTGACATAATTAACCACATTAGCCTTTGACAGAGAATAATTCAAGACTTGAACCACATGGCAAAATAAATTAACACACTAACCTTGTCGGTTATCCATTCTTTGGGTCTCAAAGAACATAAGTCATATCGGATGGCATAGTACTAAACTATAAATGGGGATAAAGGATCATCAATATTTCAACAAAGATATATGGGGGATAGGAAACCTTTGTTTCAGGATTAATCTCATGCAGGGAAAAAAATCAATGTCGAACTTGCATGATTTCGATTTGTTCATCAATCCAGCAATCTGATATTGCACAAGAAATACAACTTTATTGATTCTAGAAATATTAATGAAATACAAACATACGCAAGCAATGCAAGTAACAATATATGAAGTTGAGATTCACACGCTTGTGAATTTCCCATGCAAGTTCAACGTATCCTCATCATCTATGGGCGACTGAACTGCCCTACACATTTTGGAGGAGTTCTTCTTACGACCATCGGTGGTATAGGGTGTATGTTTATAATGGCTTTTCTTCAAATCCTTTCACGGTCGCAATTGTGGCGGTTCACAGTTATTTTTAGACTTATTAAGACACGAAGAACGCCTCGGATTTGTATTTGGGCACAACCATTTTCTCCCTCTACTCAAACCACCATTTGGCTTAAAACCCGAAAGCAGTGAAGTTGAAGTTCGAAGCTCATCAATGAGTTTTTCAACACTCCACTTAGGAGTTTCACTCTTCTTATTAGGAGTATTGCCAAATCAATAATTTTGATTCACATAAAAGGTCAGACCGCCCTTCTCTTCGCTAACTTTTCGCTCACTTTTAGCCACAACTATTTCCTCCCACTACTCAAACCAAGACTTGGCATAAAACCAGAAAGCGATGTTCAAAGGTCATCAATGAGTTTTTCGATCAACACTCCTCTTAGGAGTTTCACTTTTCTTATTAGTAGTATTTCTAAAGCAGTCATTTTCATTCACAGAAAAGGTCGGACCATACTTCTTCTCTTCACTAATTTTTGGCTCACCTTTCGAATTGTCGGCCACTCGCTCTACAGTTTGCAAGTGGCCGGGTGTTGAAGTTCTATCTCCCGTATACGGACTATGAGATTTGGCAAAATTATGGTGGTGGTTAGAGGGGACTTGAAAATAATTATGCCTCTCAAAAAAACTAGTTTAGCGCTCTAGCATAGTGGCTAGAGTCTGCATACTAGCTATTAACGAGGCTACGTCATCAGCAAATTGAAAGGAGCCGCCTGGCTTGCCATTGGTTATAGGCTCCTTTTTCCTCTCTTCATCCAATGGAAAAACTACAACTACCTCCACAATTAGATAACCTCCAATTTCTTAAAATTGTCTCAACGCATTCTTAATTTTTATATTACCCCAAACAACTATACTGGGAATTGTCTGAGGCATTACAAGAACGGTTGGCAGTGATACACGCTCTAAATAGAATACCTATGTCATAAGAAATACGTGAATAAGAACGCATGGTGATGAAATATGAAATTGAAATGAAGTATGACACAAATGAGTTAACGCAAAGATCAATAACCATACCACTAGGAGGAAAAAGCATCCGTTCTTTTGTTTACGACCATTAGCTCATTGGGGCCAGATGCTGCACTATAAAAAGTCAAGAGTGACCTTTGCCCAGTTGATATTCTCCACAGCAGATACATCAGTAACCAGATGAATAAATGTTTGATTGATGGCCAGCTTTGTGGCTGGGCATAAGAATGATCCTAACATGTATAACGCAAATTTCCTCTTGAAATCTACATATGCCGCCCAATTCTTCTCATCAAGCAAATGGTCACTCAACCCTTTAAGTTGTACAACCCCCTAAGTGACTCCAAGATGTCTACACAATTCTGAATATCCTTCTGCCTTGTTCAACCGAATATTGTTGCCTTGAGCTTAAGCATTAATGCCCAAACACTCGTGAACGTGGGATTCGGTAAGAGGGAATGTCCACCCATGAACTATTAGGGATGATGAATAGGGATCAAAATTATTCACTAACCACTTGCATAGCTCATGGTTTAGCGACTAACACCGAACCTCTAAAATTCCACCCAACCCAATCTCTCTCACAGCAATGCATTGTTCCACTGTTAATTCATGTACTATTTTGGTTATTTTGTTTAACGCAATCCATGTTTGGATCTGCTACTGCAAAATTAACAGCAGGCCCCCATCCAAGTTAGCATTCATAAATCGTGTGCCATTATATTTGACTACTACTACGATTTCCAAATTCAGAACTCACACCTTCTAAGGTTTTGGTGGAACCAATTCTTTAGCTTTAAGGTCGGCCAACGTTTGATTTGCCAACTTGGCCTCATCCAACTTGGAAAGTTATTCCATTGGCGCCCAAAGTCCACCTTCGTCTACAATATGTACCAAAATATGAAGAATGAAAGCATCATCTCATCAACACTGTGAACAGACAGACGACAGCAAATAGATGGAAAAACAATCAAGCCAATTTTAAAAGAAGCATGAAATATTTCACCTAGCTCATTCGTCATTTTTCTATCATCCACTTTAAATTCACTCTTCTTTGCTACATGCATATAAGACACATGTATGAGATATTGTCATGGAAAATACAAAAATAAGTAACTAAGAAGAGCCATTAACAAGTGTGAAGAAGGAATATATACTTGTATAGGAGGAAGGACGTTCGTGCCCGTCTTTTAAAAGTTCCATCTTTCAATAAAAAGTCTGTCAATGTCATCCTGAAAATACACAAATCACTATTGAAACAATCAGGCATGGCAGTGTAAACAACCCAATAATAGGTACGATTTTGGAGTGAAGTTAGTGATAGGCGCGCAATATCTCAAAATCGGAGATCATCTGATCCCAACAATCACATGATCGGATCAAGTTTAACGCATCCCGTCACATTAAAGTCTTATTTTGAACCAACTGAGCCCCGACAAGGCACTTTTTTCGGGGATCGGAACCGTCTATCTTTTACATTACATGTATTAGATCATTCGTACTAGGAATGAAGTTAATTGGGTATCGCTACACACTTAATTTGGTGAAGAAACCTCATTTCACTAAATCAAACTTCGTCTCGATAGAGTAGCTGTCTAAACCCAATCGGGCCGGTCTTTCCTAACAAGTGTTTAATCAACCATGAAAACAAAACCAACATTCCCGATCATCGTGATTGTGTCGCGGTCGCATGGTCACTATACATTAATATGCAAAACCAACGTTCCTATCAACTACATTTGACGTATTTCAAAGATCGCTACCAGTCTATTTTACATTGGTTGATCTGAACTGTTAGGAATTTATGCCTCGCTAATTCCATTTTTGTCACCAAAATTGGAGATCATCGGATGCCGAAAACCTCACAATCGGATCAGGTTTAATGCATCCCGAAGCATTAAAGTCTTATTTTGCATCAACCGAGCCCTGACAAGGAACTTTTTTGGGGATCGGAACCGTCTATCTTTTACATTACATATATTTGATCATTCGTGCCAGGAATGAAGTTAATCGGGCATCGCTACACACTTAATCAGATGATGAGTATTATCGACATAACATATTTTGCACCAATAAGGGAGTTTTTTAAACCCAAACGAGAACAAACTTTACAGAATCGATTTCAACAACAAAAATAATGACGGCCTCGATTGTTAAAATAGATTTGTCCTATTGAGAACACGCACATATTTGTATCGAAGATTGTTTCATTATGGAAAGCATATAATTACATGAACCTTTTTTAGC
Organism: Vaccinium darrowii; assembly: GCA_020921065.1. Classification (NCBI taxonomy): domain Eukaryota; kingdom Viridiplantae; phylum Streptophyta; class Magnoliopsida; order Ericales; family Ericaceae; genus Vaccinium; species Vaccinium darrowii. The sequence continues at coordinate 29,320,623 of CM037153.1, read as the reverse complement.
TACTGGTACCGATGCCCTTGTACCGAACATGTACCGATAGCCTCGGGGACCCCATTTTGGGTCCCACAAGAACAATCCTAACCGTTTGTTCATCTCTGAATAATTTTATGAGGGCCCCACGAGAATTCAAGTCCATTGGACGTCCGATAGTGGTTGATCCAAAATCCCCGTTGGGGGGGGGGGGGGGGGGGGGATTTTTAATCAACCATTACGCATGTCCTAAGGAGCTGATTTCTTGTGGGGACCCTCGAAAAATCATTCAAAGATGAATGAGCGGTTCAGATCGTTCGTGTGGGACTCAAAAGTGGGTCCCCAAGGCCGATTGGTGCATAGTCAGTAGAGGGCATCAGTCCCCCTCAATTTATTTACCCTTTTTAATTTTTAATACATTAATGTTGACCATGGTTAAGATTTAAAAAAAAAAAAAAAAGGACTGCTGTGGTATCTCGTCCGTCAAAGCCGTCACAATCGAAAAGATTTGGTAACATTTGTTCTTATTATGCCATTTAGTGGTCAATTTGCTAAGGTTATGCTCTTTGTTGTTTTGGTTATGCCTTTTTAGGGTTTTCGTTATGCTTTTTTGGGGTTTGGATTATGCTTCTCTTGCTTTTTACTTTTCTGTATACTTTTCCGTACGCTGTAGTTACTTTTCATGGGATTCAAGGAGTCAAAGTTATGCTCATATGTTGCTTGGTCATGCCATTTTGTGGTTTTTCAAACATGGTTATGCCAGTTTGGGGTTTTAGTTATGCCTCTTAATGGTTTTGGTTATTCCTCATAGGGGTTTCGGTTGTCCTTTTCAGGTTATGTCCCCATGGTTATGCCACTTAAGGCCCATGTTTTGATAGTTATACTCTTTAGGGGTTTTGTTTTGTCTTTTAGTGGATCCATTTATTATTATTATTTTATTCGGTTATACCTCTAGGGTTTTGTTATGCCCCGTAGGAGTTTTTTTTGGATGACCGGTTGGGGGAAACCGGGTTGACCGGTCACTTTTACCTATGTGGCATGATTTGGGTCGTTGGATTGGGGGGATATGTAGCCCCCAAACAAGGTGGGTGCTATTGAAGCATTTTCCTATACAGCAAAATTTCTAATAAGGGATCCCTTATACTGCTAAAGTGCTGAGCTCACCTTTCCCGATTGAATTTTGACGATCCAAACTGTTCAATATGTTTAAAATGTGTTTTTAAGGGTCCATGCGAGGAATCATCAGAAAAATGATTGGGAAGGACTTCATCCAAGTAGTTTTTTATAGAGCTATTAAAAAAACCGGTGAACCGTGAATCTTGTCTGGACCGAATTGATCCGCACGTTTTGGATTTTAACTGTGGATTAATGGTCCGGACATGGACTCAAAAAATAAAAAACCGTGACTCGCAGTTTGGACACGGATTTTGATTTTGAAACCGTGGATTAACCGATCCGGACCGTGAGATTTTTATTATATATAATTTTACCACTTTATAGCCTACTTTGTTTGGAATTCCAAAATGATATATGGGTTTTGTGCTTGTGACTATTTAGATGTGTTTGTTGGCATGTTTAACAATTTTGATGTTTACACTTTACAATACTTAAGCTCAGATTTATAGCCTACTATGTTTGGAATTCCAAAATGAATTTTGGGTTTGTTTTATGGCTATCACATGTGATTGCCAGACGAATTCAGGGGGACCGCCCCATCTGCGCATTAGCCAAAACTAGAGGGAGAGTGTGTAATTTTTTTTTTTTTGTCTATATTGACTTTTTAAATTTTTGGGTCCAACCCATTTTGAACCCATTTTAAACCCATGTGTATATGGGTTAATGTGGGTTGACCCATGTATAATTCATAGTATAATATGGGTAAGTTGGGTTGGGTTATAAGTGGGCAAGTTGGGTTGGACTGGAAATTACCACCTCTAGTGATACAGTATGGTTGCTCCTACATTGTATCCTCCTCTGTGTCAGACTCTAGAACTTCTTCCACAACTGACCTTCTTCCCTTTATCAGAGGATTCACACTCTAGCTCCACCGGCTTGAAGGCACTTCAATCATCAACTTGTGTTTTGCCCTTAATCATAGAGTTTTCATCCAAAATCACATCCTGTTAGTAAAGAAACCTCGATAATTTCCTATCCAGAAGCCATAACCTATAGCCCTTCACACCAAATCCATAGCCCAAGAAGCTACACTTCTAGCTCTGGGCTCAAGCTTACCCTCATTCACATGAACATAAGCTAGACAACCAAATACTCTCAATCTGGAATAATCGGCAAGTGACCCAGACCATATCCCTATAGGAAGCTTGGACTCAATGGCAATTGATGGAGTTCGATTTATCATGTAACAAGCAGTGGACACTGCTTCAGCCCAGAACTTTTTACCCAACCCGGCATTGGATAACATACTATATATAAGCCTTCTCAAGAAGAGTCATATTCATTCGTTCAGCTCCGCCATTCTGTTGAGGTGTTTTCCTCACCGTGTGATGCCTCAAGATGCCTTCCTTTTTGCAGAACTTGTCACACTTGCTAGAACAAATTCTATTCCATTGTCCATTGTCAGTCTTTTAATTTTCTTGCCCGTTTGCTTCTCTACTACTATGACATTAAAGTGTTTGAATGTTTCAAAAGCTTCGCTCTTATATTTCAGCATATAAACCCAAACTTTATGGAAAGTCATCGATGATACTCATAAAATACAATGAACCCCCTTTGGATTGGCTGTTTGAGGGACCCCAAAGATCAAAGAAAAAATAATCGATCGTACCTTTAGTGGACGAACCGTTATACTGAACTTGACCCTGCACTACTTGCCATGAATACAATGCTCACAAAAGTCCAGCTTCTCATTTTTCTGCCCACAAAGCAAGCCTTGCTTGCTCAATGCTGTGGGGAAGGCTTGCTCAATGTTGTCATTCCCCACTCACTCATATGCCCTAATCATATATGCCATAACTGAGTCTACTATGATTTTGCAATCTTCAAAGATGCGACCATCATTACAACACCCGAAATTGTACTACCTTGAAGGACATACAGGTTACCCATACGATTTCCCTTCATCAAGACCAATGCACCTTTAGCAACCTTTATAACTCCACCTTTAGCTGTAAACTTGCAACCATGGAATCAAGAGTGCCCAATGAGATAAGATTTTTCTTCAAATCAGGAACATGTCGAATATTTGACAATGTCCTCACAATACCATTGTGTATCTTGACTTGGGCCGTGCCCATCCCAATAGTCTTACATGCCATGTTGTTGCCCATTAAAATTGTACCACAATTGACATCCTTATAAGTTGTAAAACAATCTTTTTTTGGACACGTGTGGTAAGAACACCCAGAGTCAAGAATTTACCCACTATCAGATCAAACATCCCCAACAGTCATTGACAAAACAGTCTCCAACCCATCTGAATCCTTAGCGAAACCAGTAACTGTTTTTTTACCTTTAGCTTCCTTCTCTTGCAACTTAGGACAATCTTTCTTAATGTGCCCCCTCCTCTTACAACAAAAACAAGTAACTTTTTTTCCTTTTTGATGACTTTGATCTGGAAACCCTTCTATTGCCTCCATCCTTTTCAGCTGTTCTACCTCATGCAAACAAACCCTCAACATGTACCGCACCTTCCCCAGATTCCATTTTACGCAACTCCTTGGACAACATACTAGACTTAACATCCTCCATGGAAATAGAATCTCTAACATAAAGTATGGTCGTAACAAAATGCTCATAGGATAGAAGTAACGAACACAATACAATAAGGACCTGATCTTCATAATCTATTGTAACATTAATATTTTTAAGGTCCAAATAATCTTATTCAACTCATCCAAATGATCTTTAATTGGCATACCTTCCATCATATATACGAAACGTATAGAGGCGCTGTTTTAGAAACAACCAATTGGTGAGAGACTTCGTTACGTGGATACTCTCCAATTTTAACCACAATCAAGCAACAGTGATCTCATCAATAACCTCACGAAGCACATCATCTACCAGACTCGAACTAAGTGCTTTTGAATCAAGTTCATTCCATGCATCCTCCTCCATCATCGCAGGCTTCTTTGTTTTTCCCTCCAACGCCTTGCATAAGTTTTGTTGTGTGAGCAAAGCCTTCATCTTCACATGCCAAAGACTGAAAGAACTGCAATGCCCATCAAACTTCTCAACTTCGTATTTAGCTACCATAATGGCAATCGATTCAATTACTAGAAACTTGAACATCGGAAGAAACAAAAGCCTCGGATTGAAACCCTAAGCTCTGATACCAGTTTGTTATGACAATATGAAAATAGTAGAACAAACAAAAAAGCAAACCACACGAGAGCACAAAGATTTACTTGGTTCCACTCAAGCACTAAGCAAAAGAGTATTCCACAGGCGAGAGATGGCGAGGATTCACTATGAACAAATAAAGATTACAAAGAACCAACTATGATCATTAACTTTTGAGAGGCCACAATATGAGACGAATAACAAAAAGAATAAAACCCTAGAATCTCCTCATGTCTGCTTTTATAGAGAGTACAGAAAACTAGGTTCAAAACGTGTCATACAGGATTTCCTGTGTTTTTCCTTTTTCTTGTGTTTGGACCATTTAAAAACTTCAGCAAGTTACTCCTTCTCAGGTTTAGTCAAAAACCTGATCTACAAACATGTAGGGACTGAATTCAAGGCACTCTTCAGCAGTCTCGATGTACCCATTGTCGGGATTCTTATATATTGAATAATTTTGCCGATCCAAAAAAAAAATAGAGCTCCATTGGCCAACTTGGAACCGATGGAGGCTCCTAGGCTTTGGAGAAGTCGAGATGCGGAGTTTGCAAATCAGAGGAAAATTCAACTTCAAGGATTATTCCGTGGAAGATGTCAAGTGGTGCTTCCAGGGAATCCAAATGGTCGGAATCTAGTAGCTGGGGTTTTAGTTTTAGTTTTTGTTTATCTTCCTTTACATTTAATACTTTGTTGGATGTCAATTGGTCATTTTTTGGTGTTTGGACTGGGTTAGTGCTTTTGTTCAGTCTCAATGTAAATTGTTACTCCATGTACGCTTATCAAGTTTAAAAAAATATTTCTTTTGTCCATGAAAACAAAAAAGCGCTCCATTCGGGGGCCATGGAATAAAAATTTCCTTTTTATTATTTTTAAATTTTTGCAATGAACCGAAACGCCACCTAAGTTCCTGAAAGCACTGGTAACATTTATTCTAATATATAAAGGGGGAGTACTACTTTGGTGTCCTCTTTTTTGAGAGTGTGTATACTGTAGAGGGGAAAAATCTGGGTATGCTATTTCCACGCCTCTATGAGATCAACAATATGCACTCTTCGCCAGAACCCTAGCACTGCAAGACAACAAACAGTTAGAGCACCTTTGCCTCTCGTCGGCAAAGGCCCTCCGATGCTTAAGTCAGTATCACGTACTAGGAGGAAACCATAAAACACATAAAGCATGTAAACACGAATTACAGCGCACCTTTCTTCATGGGTATTGCTTCTTATTTATAGATGCAGGGTGCTTGTTGTCTAGAGATCCTATTCACATTAGGAGTCCTTTCCTATACGGGACTTGTTCCATATAGAAACACAATCTTTATTCTACAAGGATTTCTTTCCACGTTAGGAATCCTTGTCATTATCGGAATCCTCTTTACATTAGGATTTACCCCTTATCATGTAAGAGGCTATTCTAGATCCTTCTAGAACGACCCACCACCTTATCTCGTAGGCGGTTAGCTCGACAATATACTTGCCTATCCGTATATGATGTTGCCGACCAGATACCTTGCTCGGCAATGACCTCGTGCACCATCTCATGGTGCTGCCACCATCTCATGGTGCTATCCTGTCTGCACACTTGGCCTATCCTGCTTGGCCATAACCTGGGGCACCACCATGTGGCCCCCCGAATTGAGCCACCCTCACGTGGTGTCCAGGCTAAGCACGTGGTTCGTACGTACTTAGGTATTTTCCTATGTAATTAGATTTTACCCTCTCCAATTGCTCCCCAGCTTTGACCGTCATTGTTATTCATCAATGATGGTTAAAGCTTACTGCTACCTTTCCAATAATGGTCTTTTTCTTTGCTATAATTCATGCATTTCGGTATTCGTGATATTCATCAAAGCTTCTCACTCGACTAGGCCTGGTCCTTGTATGAATTTTCCCTTGGTATCCACATTACCAAGCCCGCACAGTACACTTGCACTTATACCCACACGTAGGGTTTGGCGCAATTTCTCGAATATTCTCTTCTCACGTGGGGAGACATGATTCTTGCATTTAATGCTGATATTTGCCTTCCTTAATAGAGTTGGAACGGCCTTTATGGTGACGTTTCACATAGGCCATCCCTTCTTTATAGGGTTCTAAGGACATTCTCACCCCATTTCAAAGATCTTTTCGTGTTCTCCCTTTATACATGTACGGGGATAAAATCCACGTATGATCCTGACCATGTGTTTCCTTGCTAGAAACCTCGCTCTCTATATGGGTCTGATGCTTTATTGATTAAGGCATCTCGCAGTCCTTGTTCCCATTCGCATTAGGAAACCTTTCCTAATAGGATTCTTCCTATTGGGTATAGCGTTATCATGTGCTGCAAGATCTCTTCTTGCAATAGAATGCTTTCCATATGGACTTCCTTCTCATATGTAGTGTACTCCTTAGCGTAGCGGTGCCATGCTTCCACGCAACTCGTCATAACACATGCATAGCTCAGTTTACCTTCCCGAGCTGAATTATGTATTCCAGAACGCTATTAAGTTGTACTCGTACCTGCCTAGCTCGGCCATGCTAGGGGCATTCCCTTATGATTCATGCCGAGCTAGCACATCCTGGTTTACTAATTTATTTTACCTCCCAGACCTCATTCATGGTCAGTCATGCTCGGTACAGGGTCTAGGATCCCCTATGTGGTGCCTAACTACTCACCCTCTCGTGGTGTGTAATTAAGGCACGTGTTCTGCCCATTCCAAGGGTAATCAGTTTTTACCCACTCCAATACATCGTTATACACCCTGCACTCGTGTTCAATAGTGTTTCCGTGCACCATTACGTGGGAATCATGCTATGTCCCCATAGCATGGAGATAGAAAAATAGAAAGAACAAGGGGAAGAACTGGACCTCCGGGTGGCAGCCAACCACCATGACCTCGGCCGATGTACGAGGAATTTCCGGCACGCTCACCATGCAACCTGCAAAACACGTCAGTCCAGCCCGGCACGTGGTATCTGGGCATACACAGAGAAAAGGAAGAACAGAAAAGGAAAAATCAAAACACCACCACTTCCGTCACGTGAAAGACACGGGTACTACTTTTCTCCCTAATTGCTCACTTAAATTTGAGTAGAGAAGGTCATCATAACAATCCCGGGTAAGTCATGACTCAACAGGTTAAATCACCCAAGGTTTCTCCTTAAGGCAACCAGAGCCAATCGTCTTTTATGACTATCCGAGACACGGCAATAAGATTGTTAGAAACCCAGATACACAAATTTAAGGCTAGTAATTAGGTGGCTATACCGGACCATAAAATTATTATTATTTTTTTTTTGTTTTTGTTTTTTTTTGTGACAGAAACAAACAAGAATGAACACAAATTACGAAAAATGAAGGAAAACTAATGAAAATCAGAAGTTGCCCTTACTAACCGGAGCTGGGTACACGATCCTTATTTAAACAGCGGCGTGCAAAGCTATAAAAACCCAAGTCAATGAGGGGTACCCCTAATACTAGGGGCCGGGTCCACACTCAATTAAGAGCATGGTACGCGTGAGCTACCCGTCAAACCTGGCCGAAAAAACCTAAGTAACAGGGTCGTCCGAATAAACAGGATCGACCAACTCCTCATCAGGTTCTCCCACTTCTAAAAATTCCAAAAACGGTTTCAGACGCTGCCCATTAACTTTGAACACGATCTCATCCTTAGAATCACGGACATCAACTGAACCATTCGGATGCACTTGCACCACGACATAGGGACCTTCCCAACGAGACCTCAACTTACCGGGGAAAAGGTGGAGACGCGAATTATACAGCAATACTTTCTGACCAACTCTAAAAGTTTTGCGCTGAATATTCCTATCATGATACGCTTTAACCTTAGCCTTATAAATGCTAGCATTCTCATACGCGTCATTCCTAAGCTCCTCGAGCTCACATAACTGTAATTTCCTATGCGCACCCACCATATCTAGACTCGAATTAATTTCCTGGAGGGCCCAATAGGCCTTCTTCTCTAACTCCACTGGTAGGTGGCAGGCCTTACCGAAAACAAGCCGGTAGGGTGAAGCACCCAACACGGTCTTATAAGCAGTGCGATAGGCCCACAACGCATTATTCAACCTGGTGGACCAATCCTTCCTAGTCACACCTACTGTTTTCTCCAAAATCCGCTTAATCTCTCTGTTAGCTAATTCGGCCTGCCCATTGGTTTGGGGGTGGTACGAAGTGGACACCTTGTGAGTGACTCTATACTCCCCCATTAGCTTTTCAAATGACCGACTGGTGAAGTGCGTGCCCTGATCAGAGATAATGGCGCGTGGCACGCCAAATCTCGACAAAATGTTGGACTTAAGAAACTCTAGCACGACTCGTGACTCCATCGACTTAGTGGGTATCGCCTCCACCCACTTGGACACATAGTCCACCGCTACCAAAATATACTCGTACCCATGCGACATAGGTAAAGGACCCATAAAGTCAATGCCCCAACAATCGAAAACCTCTAGCACAAGAATGGGCCGGAGGGGCATCTCCTGACGTGAAGACAATTTGCCAAGCCTTTGGCAACGGTCACATGACCTACAGAACGCATGAACAAGCTTAAACATATCCGGCCACCAAAAACCACACTGTAAAATCTTGGCGGTGGTCTTCTTCGCAGAGAAGTGACCACCACACGCCTCGCTATGACAAAACTCTATAATCCCCTTTTGATCAGACTCGGGGACACATCTACGCACAATCTGGTCCGCACAGTATTTAAACAAATATGGGTCATCGAATATATACTGTTGGACACTCCTCAGAAATCGCTGCTTCTCCTGGGTAGACCAATGGGGAGGAATCTGCCCAGTTACCAAATAATTGGCAATATCAGCGTACCACGGGCACTCATTCACGGCGAACAACTGCTCATCTGGAAAAGAATCTCTAATGGGAAGATTCGAGGTGGGGTCCTCGAATTCCAGACGAGACAGATGGTCAGCCACTACATTCTCTACCCCCTTTTTATCTTTGATAATCAGGTGAAATTCTTGCAGCAACAGAATCCACCGAATGAGGCGAGCTTTCGCGTCCTGCTTAGTCATTAAGTACTTGAGGGCCGCATGATCGGTAAAAACCGTGATCTGCGAACCCACTAGGTAGGACCGAAACTTATCTAGCGCAAACACCACCGCTAACAACTCCTTCTCGGTGGTGGTGTAGTTCATCTGCGCCTCATTTAAAGTCTTACTGGCATAATATATCACACACGGGTCTTTCCCTCTCCTCTGCCCTAAAACAGCTCCGACTGCATAATCAGAAGCATCACACATCAACTCGAAGGGAAGACTCCAATCCGGGGACTGCACAATCGGCGGAGTTGTGAGACTCCGCTTTAACATCTGAAATGCCCCCTCACAGGCATCGGACCACACGAACGATGTGTCCTTTGCCAACAACTGACACAACGGGCGGGAGATAGCACTAAAGTCTTTAATGAACCGCCGATAAAAACCAGCAGTGTCCCAAAAATGAACGCACATCCTTAACAGACTTAGGTGTTGGGAGATTTCGGATTAAATCTATTTTGGCCTTGTCCACCTCAATACCCTTAGAGGACACAATGTGTCCCAACACGATCCCTTGGGTAACCATGAAGTGGCACTTCTCCCAATTAAGCACCAAGTGCTTCTCCTCACACCTCTGCAAAACCTTTCCCAAATTTTCGAGGCATCCATCGAATGAATCTCCGAAAACCGAAAAATTATCCATGAACACCTCTACTATCCTTTCCACCATATCGCTAAAAATTCCCATCATGCACCTAGAAAAGGTACCAGGCGCATTGCACAACCCAAAGGGCATGCGACGGTAAGCATAGGTGCCATATGGACAGGTGAAAGTGGTCTTTTCCTGATCCTCTAATGCGACCTCAATCTGGTTATACCCCGAATAACCATCCAAAAAGCAATAAAAAGCCCGACCCGCTACCCTCTCTAAAATCTGATCAATGAACGAAAGAGGAAAATGGTCTTTCCGGGTGCTCGCATTGAGCTTCCGGTAGTCTATGCAAACTCTCCATCTTGTGGGAACTCGGGTCGGCACTAAAACTCCCTCGTCGTTGGTTACGACGGTCACTCCTGCCTTCTTAGGCACTACTTGAACTGGGCTCACCCACTCACTATGGGCAACTGGGTATATGATCCCCGCATCTAACAACTTAAGCACCTCAGCCCGAACCACGTCTTTCATGTTGGGGTTAAGACGCCGCTGAGGTTGCCTAGAAGGCTTAACACTCTCCTCAAGAGTAATGCGGTGTGTACACACCGTTGGGCTTATACCATGCAAATCCGCTATGGTCCAGCCAATCGCGCCCATGTGCTCTCTCAACAAACTAAGCAGTTTCCTCTCTTGATCTTCCTCGAGGGATGAAGAGATCACAACCGGATAGGTATCATTGCCTTTCAAAAAGGCATACTTAAGTGTGTCCGATAGAGGCTTTAACTCTGGTTTAGGCGGCTGGATAGTTGGCGGAAGAACCTTGGGCGGAGGGTCGCCCAACGGCTCAAACATAGGGCTATAGGTGACCCCACACAACTCTTCACACGACTCCTCAGCATCTAGCAATTCTAACAAGTTCACAACCTCTGCTGAGTCTAAAAATGATATTTCCTCGGAGGTAAGGGCAACCTCTAAGGGGTCCTTATACAGGACTGTATCAATATGCTCTTGGACTAACGTGTCAATCAGACACAACTCCTCACACTCCTCACCGTCATCCTCTAATGTACTGACACTGAACACATCCACCTCCATTCTCTCCTCACCGACAGATAACTGGACCTTGCCAGTTTTGCAGTTCATAACAGCGTTGGAGGTGGCTAGGAAAGGACGCCCTAAAATGATGGGAGTCTTCTCCAAAGCCTCACGACCGGGACTAATGTCTAGAACAATGAAATCAGCGGGGAATTGAAACTCCCCTACCAGGATCAACACATCCTCTACCACTCCCTTGGGCACTCTAATACTCCGATCAGCCAACTGTAGCGTGACTGGAGTCTCACTGAGGTCGCCTAGGCCCAATCTCAAGTATGCTGAATAAGGGAGCAGATTAACACTCGCTCCCAAATCTAACAATGCCTTGTCAAAGTTCTGACCTGCTATGGCTATGGGAATGGTGGGACACCCTGGATCCTTGCACTTGGCAGGAATCTCAGTCTGCAGAATGGAGCTCACTTGCTCCGTCAGAACCACGTTGTTCTGACTCTTGCGCTTGGGTGTGCAAAGGTCCTTTAACACCTTAGCACACTGGGGAAAAGACTCTATAGCCTCCATTAGAGTAATAGGGAATTGCACCCTCTTAAAAAGGTCCAACATCTTGTGGTTCATACTCTGCTTAGGCTTCACCGCCAGCCTTTGGGGAAATGGAGCTAACGGTCGTGCTGGCGGTGGTGGAGTCGTGGGGTCTGCAGCTGCAGGCACCTCCACTTCAGGTGACTCCACTCTCTCATCTACTTCCTCTCGAGGCACCCCAACAGTATCGAAAATGACCTCAGGCTCAATAACTGGCTCTGGGGGTGGAGCCTGTCGTAGTGTTGGCTAAATGGTCTTGTCAATGGTTTTCCCACTCCTCAGAATGGTAATTGCCTTAGCCTCTTCCTGAGTCTGCCCTTGAACATTTGGACTTGAAGGATTTCCCAAATAATGGGCACCCGCCTGACTACCCTGGGCCGGAAACCTACCCTTTTCCTGTTGCATCTGACTGATTACCGCAGTGAGTTGTGTCATTTGGGCCGTAAGGGCCCCAATTTGCTGCCTGATATCAGTCTGGAATGTCAGCTGAGACTGCATTAAGGAATTCATGGAATCCTCAAAACGGAGTGGTGCAGTCTGCGCATAACCTGGGGGTGGCCCACGAGTGGATGGGCCTCCCCCTCTGCTTTGCTGTGATTGGTAGTTGTACGGAATGACCTGGCCCTGCGGAGGCCTGGGTGCTTGGGACTGATGAAACTGTTGCGGCAGAGGTGGCGCAGGGAGTTGCGCTTGACCTCCACCTGTGGGTCTATGGTCTGACCACCCAAAGTTGGGGTGATCTCTCCACCCCTGGTTATATGTATTGGAATATGGGTCCCAATTCCTCACAGCATTTACCTCTTCCTGAGTACTCTGATTTGCTCCCTTAGCAGCTAAAAATCCGGGGCATGCAGTTGCAATGTGCCCCTTACACTCGCACCACACGCAGACTTCCTCTATACTGACCTCATGCACTGGGCGAGTCTGCCTAACCTCTAATTCCTCTAGTTTCTGCGCCATCTTCTCAACCTGGGCCTGGAGTCGCTGGTCACGTATGGTAATGGGGATAACATTGGACCCAGAAGGTCCGGACCGATCAAAATCAGAGGGTTCTAACGCCCCCTGTCTGTCTGCCAGGTCATCAAGAAAGTCCCAACCCTCATCCGCAGTTTCGGACAAGAAGTCGTCCCCTTTACACGAATACTCTATGTGCTGGATTGTCTCAGCGTTGAGACCTAGGTGAAAGAATTCGACCAATTGTATCTTCTCAAAACCAGGGTGTGGCATTCTTAGGAGCAAATCTTTGAACCGCTCCCATGCCTTCACAAAAGACTCTCCCCTATCTTGCCTAAAGCCTTGGATTTGGCGCCTTAAACTATTAGTTTTAGCCTCAGAAAAATATTTCCTGTAAAACGCGTCACGCACATGCGCCCATGTGGTGAAGGACTGAGGCTTTTGCATTCTGAACCATCTAAGTGCGCCATCTTTTAAAGTTGCCTCAAACAACTTGAGGCAGGCATTGTCATATTGGGTAGTAGACGCCAGGTTGCGCACTAACCCCTCAAACGTCCGCACATGTTCGTACGGATCATCAGACTCTCTCCCATAGAAGTTAGGGAGGCTATTCAAGACACCAGGTTTTACAGTGAAGGCATTTCGTGCCTCCTGTGTCTCTCGAGGGAACACAATCGGCCCGGGAGGAGTGGTCCTCTCGGGATTCAAGTGCTGCCTCAACGACGGTTGTTGAACTACCTGCTGGTCTCCCATTTCAAACGATTCTGGTTCAGAAACTGACTCTGACTCTGACTGATAAATCGGATTGTTGAAATTGACTGACTCGATAGGTAAATCTATGTGGAGTCCACTAATGGGAATGGACTCCGACCGACTCTCTACTGACTCAGACGCAGAATTTGAAGACTCGGACTGACTCGACCTGTTCTCTATCCTAACCAAGCGGTTAGTACGATCACGGTAAAAGAGAGGGTCAGGCTTACGTACGACTTGCTTATCTCTACCTATGATGACTCAACTAAAAATTTAACAAACACAAACTAACACCGTTTGAACACACGTCACCGTCCCCGGCAACGGCGCCAAAAATGCTTGACCGTTCGGGTAACTAATAATTAACTCTAATTTCGTCCCAAGCGTAGGACAATCGACCGGTGTAGCACAATAAATCCGGAAGTACCGGAGTCGAACCATAGAGACGGTCTACGGTGTTGACCCAAACAATGCTAGACTATGTTTGCAAATGGCTCTCAGGTAGCCACCCCTTGTTCAGATGACTGATTTACTTAACTAAATTGAACTGATTAAATTATTAGACTCTTAATTAAAACAGGAGGGCACAGCCGTGGGCACTACAGTGTCCGCAACTAGCCTAATCCACATTCACTCGGGCCACAATTATTTAATTAATAGGTTTAAAAATATGAAAAGAATCCCCAACAAATGCGCACCACTTGTCACCAATCACTGCGCGCATTTGGAATTGGCAATGCCCGGGTTTGTTCGTTAGAAAGGATTTCGTATTGAAAAACTGCGCATTAATTTTAATGATTCGGCACCGAGGTGGAACGCAAATTAGCCTAGCCACGGGACACCTTCGTCCCGCGGCCACACCCTATACAACTACTCACACATAATAAATTGAACGAATGGAAAAATTCTGGAAATAAACATGCTATTAAACTTAGAAATCAATTAACACAACGATTCGAGTCACAGAACGCGGACAAACTCCTGCGAACTGAGATTAAAGTAAAGAACAAGAGACGTTACCGAATCAAAGTACGAAACAGCGGAAAAACAACTCCAAAACTTTGATGAAAAAACAACTCCGGAAGATGAAAACTCCCAAAAGGAAAGCGGCTGCGAAAAGTTAAGAAAAATCTAGCAAAGTTCGAACCCTAATTCGGAGTAAAAACGAGGTATAAATACCCTCCCGAAGTCAACACACGTGGCAAAGTCAAACGCTGGCTTTTAAGACCCTCGGTATCGATACAGGAGAAGTCCTGTATCGATACCCGTGGGTTCTATTCCCTGATGGGTGCTTGGGTATCGATACAGGACAATCCATGTATCGATACCGAGCCTCTTAAGTTGACTTTTCAGCTTTTGGTTGTCCTTGCTTGGGTCCCACCGGATCTCAACATGCCCCACATCCTTAGGTCCAATCGCACGTTTTCTTCCACCCTGTTACCTATAAAACAAGCAAAGACAAGAAAAACCAAAGACACACCGCATCAAGTGGAAAATGGGATAAAACCGCGCCTCTAACGCGCTAATTTGCCCTACTTAGGCGCTTATATCTATGACATTGCGCGCCTATCAGCAACCAACCTACTACGTGTCTCGTACGTGCTTAGACCTACCCAAGTTTGTTTAGCATCTTTGATGTTTATCACGGCATTTCATCATACCGTCTGCCCGGTCTTGTCCGGTTTATGTACCTTGGGAGCTCTTGAATCGAAAGAAGACTTCAACTTTCTTATTACGAGTTCCCATACTTCATTCTGAGCCTCTTTCTTTTACTGAGATTTTCGTCCCAAATATGATTGGTTGCCTCTGTAAAAATCTCTGGCGACTTAGAAGAAATCTATCAATTTGGAAGAAATCAAGCAAGCTATGTCGTACAACGTCATCCCTGGCTTTCCTGGTCTAGGACTAAGTTGATCGGTGCCTCATCTATTTGGCAACATCCCTTTTCTCAGTCTGACCCCGTTCGACATCTCAATGCATTCTCACGTAGTGTTGCCGAATAAAGTACGTGTTTGGCGTCACTGCTTGTATTGCTGAGGCTATAAGGCGCATTCATGGAATTGTGCTGAGTGACCCTCGCATTGTGCACATGTTTGGCAAAGTCCTTGCCGGCGCAACCTTCAAGAGTTGTTTATGAAAAATGGTCAATTTTATTCAATAATTGACCCTTTATGGCACTTAACTTGTTCGGCACGCCCTTCATGGCTTTGTTTGGGATGCAAAATCTAGTGTTTTCATACTCGGCGCTATTTGTTGCCTTCTGGCTTCTAAGTGTCATCATACTTAGCTAAAAGACCAGGTCATTGCTTTCCACCTAAGCCATGCATGTGTTTCTTCATGCTCTATAGTACACCTAAGTTTCTTCGCACTTAGCAGACATCCTAAGTATTTTCGTACTTAGCAAGTTGCTAGTAATATTCGTCGCTTATTGCCCAAGTTTCCACATACTGTGGGATCTCGTCCTGCAGCTGGTATCCTCTCCATATAGGACTCCTTCCTATATGCAGTATACTCCTAATCGCATTAGGAATACCCATGTCAATCCCTTAATTCTCGGGATTGCTCCTTATCACATAAGGAACCTGATTTAGAATCTTCTGGAATGTCTCACCGCCCTATACTCTTAAGGCGGTGCCGCGCTTCCACGTAGCTCGGTATGACTCGTACAAAGCTCATCCCACTCGTGCCGAGCTGCAACGGGTTGAACCATGTATTCCAGAGTGCTACCCTAACTGTATTAATAGCTTAACTAGCTTGATCATCCCTTTGGTCATATTGCCGAGCTAGTATATCATCAAATGGTACTTGATTTATTACCTTTGACCCTACTCATGGTCATCTCAGCTCGGCATAGGGTTAGGAAGCCCCTATACAATGGTGCCGAGCTAATTACCCTCACGTGGTGGTGAATTATGGCATATGTCCTACCTTTTCCAATGGTATTTCAAGCAATATTCGTTGCTTAAGCCACAACTTTCTTTTTACTTAGCAACATTTTGGCAATTTTCGTTGTAAGTTTGACAATGTTCAAGCAATATTCGTTACTTACTGTTCCAAGTTTCTTCGTACTTGGCAATGTTCAAGCAATACTCGTTACTTACTGTTCCAAGTTTCTTCGTACTTGGCAATGTTCAAGCAATATTCGTTGCTTGCCTCCAAGTTTCTCCGTACTTGGGAAAGTTCAAGCAATATTCATTGCTTGCCAAGTTTCTTCGTGCTTGGGAATGTTCAAGCAATATTCGTTGCTTATTTCCTAAGTTTTTTCAGACTTAGCAAATATCAAGCCATTTTCGCTGCTTATTGCCCAAGTATTTTCGTGCTTGGCAATTTTCAAGTAATATTCGTTACTTAAGCCAAAGTTTCCTCGTACTTGGCTCCCTTCAAGCAATATTCTTTGCTTAAGCAATCTTCAAGCAATATTCGTTGTTTAAGCCAAAGTTTCTTCATACTTGGCTCACTCGTAATTAGACCAGGCTTAAAAAATGATATAGTAAAAAATAACTTTTTGTGAACAAGATGGAATTTTATTCATAACTCCACCACAAAGCAATTCGTAGCTGAATGAGAACAATAAGCAATATTTTCTATGGAGTTCGGTTCATAATTCCACTATAGCAACTCGTATCTAATAATCAAAATATAAACTGCAAAAAGTAATTCTATACTTATCTGTATATTCCGTGGCATTGGCACTGATTTCCATCCAATTTCTTTTAGGCAATGGGCTTCAATCCAAGCTATCTCTGTAATTTTGCGTGGCCTTTCGTGTTCGGGAGAAGCTTCCCATTTGTGGGATTTTCTTGAGTTTGCTCACACTTGACTAATTTCATTCAGCCAGGCTCCAAAAAAGCATTAGCTTTTATTTGGATGAGTCTATTCGTACTCATCTATGTAAATCCGAATTTACTCCTCCTTAAATACTTCTGAATTTCTTTGCACTTAGTCACAAGTATACTCATACTCAAATTTACAAGCCTAAGTATATTCGTACTTAGCCTTTTTCCAAGTTTAATCATACTTAGAAATATTTCAAGCATGGGGTATATACATTTACGGCTCCCCAATATGGAATCAAAATTTCTCGTTTTTGGTTCTATATTCAATTCAATCAAGTGTTTCAAGCATGCAACAGAAATTTTTCTCGTAATTTCCTTTAATCAAATCAAAACTAAAATGCAAAATCATATAAAATACAAAACTTTATTCATAGCTCCTACTAGCACAAAACAAGAAACTTTACACGTAGTTCATGCTAAGACATACCACACAAGTTCTTATCGTTAAGCTCTTGGAACCTTTCATATGGCCCACAAAGGAAATCGGAGGACTGTATTCATAGTTCTTACTCAAAAACAAAATATGCGTAATTTCTCAGCACTAATCATTGCTACAACATAAGTTTATTCGTACTTTCGCAAAACGCCCAAGTTTTCTCATACTCAGCGAATAGCTCAAGTTTGTTCACGCTTGTCTAGCCTTCTAGCATTATTCATTGCTATAAGCCTTTTAGCATTATTCATTGCTATTGGCCTAAGTGTATTCAAACTTAGCCCTTAAGTTTTTTCATACTTAAATAGGATTCCAATCATTGTTCATTATTGTGGCTTAAGTTTATTCATACTTAGCCAGATTTTCAAGTTTACTGCTTGACCGACCAGGTGACTATAAATAAGACAAAATAAAGACGCGTCCCAAGCGTAGGACTCTTGACCAGTGTAGCACAATAATTCCGGAAGTACCGGAGTCGAACCACAGAGACGACTGGAGTGCCTGACTCAAAAGTGTAAAAGTGCAGTTTGAACTGGCTCTTAGGTAGCCACCCTTTGGTTTTATGAGGTTGATTAACTAATTGCTAAGCTAGTTTGATGATTTAATGCAAATTTATAAAAAGAGAGCACAGCTATGGGAATCCGGCGTCCACGCTTAGCCAAGCCAATATTTACTCAGGCCACAATTAATTCTTTTACTGATTTTAGAATACGAGAAAGGCTTCCTAACAAATGCGCACCACCTGTCACCAGATTCCGTGCGCATTCGAATTCCGGTAATGCCTGGGTTGTTTGTTAGAAAAGTTTCTAGTTCCCAAAATTGCTCGAAAATTGAATTAGTTCGGCCCTGAGGTGAAATATTGATTAGTATAAACGCGGGCGCCTTAACCCCGCAGCCGCACTCAAGGCGACTACTCACTCATGCTTATATTGATCGCAGATAACAAATTAAACCTAGTGTAGACACCCCAAAATGAGCGTTCACGTACATTTTAATCCCCAATGATGAACGGAAACGATCGGAAGAACTCTCGGATTGGAACTCTCCAAGTCAACTCAGTCAACAGTACCGCACGGTACACGTCTCTCAACGCACGGGACAGCCAGTGTCACGTACAGCAGAGTTTTGGAAATTTGACGGCCAGTTGTACCGCACGGTACACGAGTTGTGCCGCACGGCACAGTTCGTGTGCCGTACGGCACTGTTCAAGTTCCCAGTTCTTTTTGCGGGTTCCCAGCAAGCTGAAAGTGTTGACGAGATTGGTTCCCCCGCCCTGCTGGCCGAAAGGGAAGATCATGGCCGAAAGGAATAGGCTATTCCCTATGCCATTGTCCCCCTGGGCAAGAATCAAGAAGGGGTTGGGAACTACATTCGGCTCCCCAATCCTCTATAAAAATCGTTCGAACTCAATGAGAAAAGAACCCCCAGATCCCCCGAACCCCATACGATTTATGTGTAAGAAAGGTCATGAAACTTCATCCTTGAATACCCTCTCTACTGTCAATAACCTTGACTCCCATTTCTAAGCTCCAGAAGAACAGTCCAAATCATCTTCCCAAAACAAAACCCAGTTCATCGCTCAAGTCTCTGTTTTCGGTACAGAGCCGTGGAATCCATACCCCAAGTTTGCCCAAGTATAAGCCCTCAACCCCTCTTACCACTATACTAGAGTGAAAGTGAGGTCCAGAGAAGGTTTCAAGCAGCATTCGGAAGTTCAATCCGACGCTCAATCCGAGAGTTCGAAACCGAAGGTATAAACCCGTTTCGCCAAATTCCTTGAATTTGGTACCCTGAGGGGAGGGGTACCAAGGGTGGAATGATTCCTTGTATCATTTCCATGCTTGATATGCCCAAATTACAGCAAGTCCAGTTTCATTTCACACCTCCCGGTCGCGTCGTACGGTGAAAACATCGCCTCGTACGGAGCGATTCAACAAGGAGGGACATCCCATACTCAACACAATGTTTTCTCCCTTTTAAATAATTCATTTTGAATGCATTTCATACCTAGTATGTGCCTCTGATCAATCATTTCGAAAAGCCAAAGTTTCAAACTGTTTTGCAGCCAAGTGTGCCGCACGGTACTCATACTGTGCCGCACGGTACACCTTGAGTGTCCGTACGGTACTCATTTGAAAATTTGACCGTTAATTTGAAGAACAGTGCCACACGACTCACCGTTTGTGCCGCACGGTACATCCAGTGTGCCGCACGGCATACTTTTCTGGTAAAAATGTGAAATTTGAACCTTTCCCTACAGGAATAGTTTGAAGTTTGGATTTTCGTTTGATTTCTGTTAATTACAATATCAGTCATTTGTTTTTCTCATTATTATTATCCGCTTTGTTTGATTTAAATGTTTATCTGTTAATGTTCAGCAATAAAATTGTTTTCTAATAAAATCCCACAAATGTTTAGTAAAGACCGATTTTCAATCGGGCGAACGGGGTGCATTAAAACCCTTCCCTGTTCGTAACCTGGCTCCCGGATCCAAAACGAATCTCTGGTTTTCAATTGGTTTTGTAAGTCATTCTCTCAAATCATCATTTTCGAATTGGTTTCTCGGGTCCCAAACTACTTTCCCAAAACCCGGGTGGCGACTCTAAAATCTTTTGTTTTTCGAACCGTTTCGAAAAACCATCTCCGAGCGCGTGGAGGCCGACCGTCCACAAAATGGCGACTCTGCTGGGGATATCTGTATTTTAAGTTAATCTTTATTTTGGAATTTTACACTTGTAAAATGACCATTCGAAGGCTTGACACCAAGTACGCGCTTCACGCTGTACTAGAAAGGATTGATGTCAGGGTGAAAACCCGATCAGTCTGGACTGGAGCTTTCTCGGTTGTTCGCATGAGTAGAATTTTAAAATTTTGATTAATTTAAAGAGCGAGCCAAGCTTGAAAAATATTTGTGAGATTTTTGAAAACAATTTTATTGCTGAACTTTTGCATCACTTGCATCGATGTTGGATAAACCCCGCTGCTGCGTCTTGGTTACCCTACCCAGCTCGCTGGTGTTAGGACATCCCCGGATGCTCAGCAACCTTGGACCGTGATGAGTCAGCCTGCCGCTTGACCTTTGCCATGCAGTACACTTGGCACTGGGAGGCAAATATTGGCTCTAGTCTGGGGAACCCCCTATACCAAAACCGGCCTTTGCATATAATTAACCTAGAACTTTCCAAACTAGGCCAGGGACCCACAGGTTAAGATTATGTGATATGCCTTGTTAACTGTTTAACTGCTTGTCGTTTACCTGTCTTGCATGCGCATACATGATAGCTTTTACCATAGGTTGTCACATCCTCACTTCCACAGTAATAAGAAGGATTATCCCAATAATCAAAGGCTCTGTCCAATAAAATAAACTTTTTTTCAAAAAAAATTCTGCGATTGGCTCTCTTCCTCGCGGTAATTAGAATGTTGTATTATCAGAGTCTGTAACCAAAAATGAGCAATCAATCCGGAAGCAAAAAGCTCAAGTCCACCTTTACCACCCATCATGGGGCACCGGTGTGGATACTTGAAGAGATAGATAATGAAGAGATGGGGAATGAGGTGCCAGATAAAGACAAGCTTGAAGGGTTGCTTCACCAACTAGTCACATCTGATCAGCCAGGTTTAACTCTTCAATGGGACAACTCTGAACATGCGAATGATCAAGGTTGGAAATTCCACCTCCCTGCAGACAACGGAGCCAAGGACATCCCCGACAAAATCACTGTCAGGGTGGAGCGAGAAAGTGATAATAAAGAAGTGGACATCATGCCGCCAGTCAAAAACTTCCAACTAGACGGCACACCAGTCTACTACTTCCAAGACCCAGTGACGGGACACAAATACTGGGATGAGTGTGATTGCGAAGGCTGCATTAAAAATGGTCTCCTTCTGAATGATAATCTGTCTCCCAAGCAACTCAAGGAGAACCAAGTCCGGAATGCTCCCCGAGCAAATCCAACAACCGAGTCGGACTAAGAATCGGCAGCCAGCCAGTGGTCAGCAGATCAAGCCAACAGGGCCCTTTTTGAGAATGCCAAGTCTGTATTTTGCTTATCGAGTCTGTATTTTGTTTATCGAGTTTGTATATCAAGTTTGTACTTTGCTTTATTGAGTCAGTCTGTACTTTGCTTTATGGAGTTAGTGCTTTTCCTATGATAAAGAAAAGAGCCGATCGTAGTCCCGAACTACGTCATGGCCTGATTCCTCCGAAATGAGGATACGTAGGCAACCCCTAAAGGTTCGGCCTTCATTTTGCAAAACAAAAATTCAGATATATTGAACAGAGCACTGAAAATTGGGGCAATTCTTTCCAAAGCTGTGGTTGCATTGCACATCATGCATCATTCTTTCATTTGTACATAAATCCTTGCACATAGCATTTCTTTGCCACCAGTCACTAAGTTCATTTTTCCGCTATCAGTTTCAATCATTGGTAAGGGCAAGAAGAGTACTGTACCTAGTTGGACCAGAACTCCCGAACAACGATTAATTCGAACTGAGTCAAAAGCAATCCAGTCAGATTCAGCAGACCCTACAGATATGGCGGGCAAAAGTGAAATCGAGGCTCTCAGGCTAGCCTTGGAAGAACAGCGGGAACGCAGTGATAATCAAATGGCTGAAATATTACTCCTAATACAAGGTTTAACTCTTCAGAACAAGCCACCAGAGGGGCAACCCCCTCCGCAAGAGCATCCGAACCGGGTGGCGACTCTAAAATCTTTTGTTTTTCGAACCGTTTCGAAAAACCATCTCCGAGCGCGTGGAGGCCGACCGTCCACACCTAGATCTACGCATGCTAGGAGACTGAACTATGAAAACAATAAAAAAATAACAATACCGTAATTGCAAAAGCAAATCTGAACGTGTTTATTAACTCGCAACACCGAACTGGAAGATGAAATTCTGAAAATCTGGAACAATGAAGAACAGAAACTGCCACCGAAAACTTCAAAGCATCTAGTCTAGGTAAAATTCGTGGAACCCTAACACGGGTTAAAACAAAGGTATATATACTAATCCTAATACTTCTAACGAAAATCCAACGAAACTCGGAATAATCCACCGCGCATGGACGAAACGACAACGTTTTAGTGCGCCTCATAACTGCCTCGGTAGCGCTACAGGTAAAATGGGGTAGCGCTACCGCTTCCCTTAAGTCGTGCGTTGACCGCTGACCATTGCTCTGACCGATGACCCTCATATCTTAACGCACCGGTAGCGCTACACATCTTTAGGTGTAGCGCTCAAGAATTCTCTGTTCACTTTTGGGACCTTTTTGTGCCCACTTTGAGCGCTCCAACAAAATGGGGTAGCGCTCCCGACGGTTTTCGACCATTTCCATGCAAAATGCGTCCGCTTCCAACTCTGATCGACGTGCATGCTCTTCCAATATCACAAAATTGCACTCAAATCCCTGATTTCCCTGCAAAATACACTTAACACCCACAAAACGCCTCGTGCACATATTAGACGGAAAATACAGCTTAAAACACACGTCCAACGTGCTAAATCACCCTACTTAGGCGCCTGATAAGCAAGCCTACCACGCGCCTATCACATCCCCCAACTTGAGCGTTGCTAGTCCCTAGTAACGAACGAAACAAAACTAAAATAAAAACAACAACTCAAGAAGGGATACGAGGGTTATGCAACCTGTATAAAATCAGATGAACACTTCTGAATTTCATCTCTCCATCACTTGTAACTCGGTCACATGCATGCTCCAACGAAAATTCAAATAACTCCATTCCTCAACAAAGTTTAAGATAAAATGTTCCCACGTGGCACAATATCACTCAAACTCGCCGAAACACTCTACATCCCATGTGAGGCGCCCGGCGATCATCGTGGGATGAACAGAATCACCACGTGCCAGTCAAAATAACGCAAAAATATGCAATGGAAGCTCACGAAAAAAAGATACCACACATTCATAAATCAATATAACACATGCATGCAAGAGAGTTAAGCGACGTGCATCGGATCAACTAAGGACTTTATCGAGCTTATAATGACCACGGTTAACAAAATAAAAGGGCAACATGCAAAGGGTGACGGCCTAAAGAAGCTCATGGTCAATCTACCCAGACTGGCCGTCACCAACACAGATAACCACAAACATGAACATCACATAATACTACTAAAGTTTAAACACCATCCAGGATAAAACAAACCAAACCAAGTTCGACTCAAACCACCGACTCACAAACTACCACCACCGACATAAACCAAACACATAAAAATAACAAAGTTCAAACCCTCAAACATCACATGAAATAACATAACACTAACACCACCACAAACAGGTCCAACCCGTGCTCAACCATCATGTCCTCCAAACTCAGCATCAGAATCCTCCTCCTCCGCCGGCACATCCCCGAAGTCATCACTAACCTCTAACTCTCCCCACTGCCTAGGCTGGAAAGGTCCCGGATTCTGCCCTGCAAGCCGTGCCTCCAAATGGCGCTGCCTATCAAGTATATCAGTCTGATCTCTAGCCATCTGCGCTTGCCCTCTCTTCAGCTTCCGGTGACTCTTAGCCAAGCATGTCACGCACCCAAAAATCTTCTCAAGCCAAGTCTTGGTGCTTGCATTAGCTGGCGGCGGAGTAAGCAGCGACCCCTCAGCCACCCTCACTTGTGCTCTACTCCGAGTGAGAATAGAAGAATCCATATCCTTAGGGTTTAACGGGTCATTGCTGAGGTACTTCCTAGCCAGAGCGATCTTACTTCTCAGAATCTTACTCACCAAACACGGGAATGGCATCCTCAACGAGGTGGGGGCATCTCTAAAATCACACATTTGCCCAAACACAAACAGGGCCCAATCACATACTGTATTCTCCTCCATGAAAGCAAACATCAAATTCCCACAAACTTCTGGGGCGCACCCTCCTTGCCCCTGGGGTACGGATTATAACACACAACTTGATTCATAAACCGGTAATCCTGTGTGAGCCTACCGGGCCAATGACGAATCCTAGCGTTTCTACGATCATCATACAAGTACCTATTTACCTCGTCATCGTTAAACGTGGATTCTGGCCTAGGGTAATTCGCGGGCCTTGTAGGCCTCACATATCCCCATGCAAGGGCTATCTTTTGGGCATTAATAAACACCGGTATATTTCCGATTTTTGAGACAATTCGTGCCCCCGGAGTCAAAAAGGAACCAGGCTCCGGGACAGTCATATTCTTATAAAACTCTTCGACTAGAGCAGTATTAAAACCCGGATTGGGTTCAAACCAAAAATGCATACCTTGATCCCGGATGGCCTGGAAAGGCGGGAAGTCCTCGGGCCATAACCCGTCATCGATAATATGTCGCTCATTCTTCACCCCTCTCCTTTTAATTGAAGCCTCCCACTTTGCCTGATTATCTCTCTCAATCTGTTCTTGGTCCCTACGCTTAGCCCTACCCGGTTGCAACTCCTCCACACCACTAGAGGTCCCCGCTACTGCCTTCCCCTTGCCAATGTGTTGCCTCTTAGACACCATGACTTGAAAGGTTTAGGTTGAAGAGCTTGGGTTTTTTTTAAGTTTTCTGATCTGAAAATTTTGGGGGGTTAGGAGAAATTTGGTACGGATAGAACGGTAGAGGAGAGTGAGAGGAGCATTTCTGCAAATTTTGGTGAAGATTGGTGAAGATTTGGGAGAGTTATGGGAGTTTGAAGGTTAGGGTTTTGGTGGTTATGGGGTTGGTTCGGAGGGAGAAGAAGAAGAATGGAGAAGGAAGAAGAAAAAGTGGGGAAGAGAGAGAGAGAGAGCGACTTATTAATTTTTCGGACAGACGGGTGTAGCGCTACAGGTGACGTCATAATTTTTTTTTTTTTTTGGCAAAAGCAAAGCTCTCTCTCCCTAAAAGGGAAAATTATTGATGGCCAAAGGTGTTGGTATATTTTTTTATAACAAGAGTTGGGGTTTATGGTTAAAGGTTAGGTTTCAAGATCATGGCATCCACAGGCAAACCTCAAATTCTCCGTAGCAACCATATTTCTGATGAATAAATGAACACAGAGTTGGACCACCAACATGACACACCCCCAAACACCGGTTTCCTAAGTCTGACACAGGAACTGACCCCGACTGGTTTAACAAGGGGTCAATGGAACATATTTAGTGGTCTAATCATGCAAAAACGGCCTTATTTCATCCCCTAAACACGTCATCACCCTCGCACATGCATATAAAATATTTCACTCATGATATGCGGTACAAACGCCTACTATTTTATGCAAGTGCAGAAAGTGAAGAACAATAGAACATGGGATGTTCTAGGGACATACTGTGCACTACGTGAAACCACTTACTCAAACCCGCTTATGGTGCAGAAATTATTCAAACAGGGATGCCGGATATATGCATGTGAACAAGTTAAACAGGCAATTAACGAGACAATATCTAGCATGCGCATCTAACCTATACAAACAAGCATAACAATCGTATCCCCAGACTCAAAAAGTAACCAAAAATTAAAAATTAAAATGTACCCCTAAACTACTAACAACGCTCACAACATAAAAACACGTGTACAAAGTACACCCCTTCCCCCAACTTGAAAATTGCTCTGTCCTCAGAGCATGAAGACAAAACAGAAAATATAATAAAATGGAAAGAAATGGACCTACGGATGGCAGCCAACCATCATGACCCCGGCCGATATATGGGGAATTTGCCATCAATGTTGTGTTTCTGCAATGGAACTGCTTCCAGAATCCGCTCCTTCGGACCTAACGAGGTCCACAGCTAGTCACATAGGGCCGCGCCGAAGCTTTATAGGACTAACAACCTGCCACTGTTCGTGGCACCCCTGCTCGAGGCTCCTGAATGCCGCACTCACGCCGGCGGAGAGGCCCAAACTACCAAGGCTGGTGTGGTAGCATGCTCGCCCTGCAAAAGACTTAAGAACCAAACACATACTAGGCAACAAACGATGTCAGTACCACCCGCTAGGGAAAGCCGGGCCACAACAAATAACAGAAAGCAATAAAAGAACACCACCAGACATTCACGCAGTCTCACGTGTCATACTTTTCTCCCCATCCCCCAACTTGAATTGAAGAGTGGGTGGCTATACAAGACCATAGACACGTTAAGGTAAACAAATATAATATATAAATTGCCCTTACTAACCGGAGCTGGGCACACGATCCTTATTTAAATAGCAGCGTGCGAAGCTATGATAACCCAAGTCAATGATGGGTCCCCCTAATGGTAGGAGTCGGGTCCACACTCAATGAAGAGCATGGTACGCGTGAGCTACCCGTCAAAATCGAACCAACAAATTCCTACTCAACTGTGTCGTCCGAATAAACAGGATCGACCAACTCCTCATCAGGTTCGCCTATCTCCAAAAATTCCAAATAAGGTTTGAGACGCTGTCCGTTAACTTTAAACACGTGAGCATCTTTAGGGTCACGGACATCGACTGACCCATTTGGGTAAACATTAACAACAACATAGGGACCGTCCCAACGGGACCGCAACTTTCCTGGGAATATATGAAGACGCGAATTGTAGAGTAATACTTTCTGACCAGCCGTAAAGGTTTTGCGCTGAATGTTCCTATCATGATATGCCTTAACCTTAGCCTTATAAATACTCGCATTCTCATATGCGTCATTCCTAAGCTCCTCAAGCTCACTCAACTGCAACTTCCTATGCTCACCTGCCTCAGTCAAGCTCGAATTGACTGTCTGAATGGCCCAATAGGCCTTATTCTCTAATTCAACAGGCAGGTGGCAGGCCTTACCGTAGACGAGCCGATAGGGTGAAGCACCCAACACGGTCTTGTAAGCAGTGCGGTAAGCCCACAACGCATTAGTTAACCTAGTGGACCAATCCTTCCTAGTCACACCTACGGTCTTCTCTAAAATTCTCTTAATCTCACGATTCGCTAGCTCGACTTGCCCATTAGTTTGGGGGTGGTATGAAGTGGATACCTTATGAGTAACATGAAATTCCCCCATTAACTTTTCAAACAACCGACTCGTGAAATGCGTGCCCTGATCCGAAATAATGGCGCGTGGCACGCCAAACCTCGACAGAATGTTGGCCTTAAGAAACTCTAGCACGACTCTCGACTCCATAGACTTAGTGGGAATCGCTTCCACCCACTTCGACACATAGTCTACCGCCAACAGGATGTACTCATAACCATGAGACATAGGAAATGGACCCATAAAATCGATGCCCCCAGCAATCAAATACCTCTAGCACAAGAATAGGCCTGAGGGGCATCTCGTGACGCGCAGACAACTTGCCAAGCTTTTGGCAACGGTCACATGACCTACAGAACAAGTGAACACCCTTAAACATATCGGGCCACCAGAACCCGCACTGTAGAATCTTGGCGGTGGTCTTCTTCGCAGAGAAGTGACCCCCACACGCCTCACTATGGCAGAACTCGATAACTTCCCCCTGGTCAGACTCGGGGACACACCTACGCACAATCTGGTCCGCACAGTACTTAAACAAGTACGGGTCATCAAAAATGTACTGCCGGACACTCCTTAAAAACCGCTGCTTCTCCTGGGTAGACCAATGAGAAGGAATCTACCCAGTCGCCAAATAATTGGCGATATCGGCATACCATGGGCACTCATTAGCAGCGAACAACTGCTCATCGGGAAAAGAATCTCTAATAGGGAGGTCAAAGGTGGGATCCTCAAACTCTAGGCGAGACAGATGGTCAGTGACGACGTTCTCTACCCCCTTCTTATCCTTAATGACAAGGTGGAATTCTTGCAGTAGCAGAATCCACCGGATTAGGCGAGCTTTCGCATCCTGTTTGGTCATCAAATACTTCAGGGCTGCATGATCGGTAAACACCGTGATCTGCGAGCCCATTAGATAGGACCAAAACTTATCTAAGGCAAACACTACAGCTAGCAACTCTTTCTCAGTGGTGGTGTAATTCATTTGTGCCTCATTGAGTGTCTTTCTAGCGTAGTAAATCACACATGGGTCTTTCCCTCTCCTCTGTCCCAAAACTGCTCCGACTGCATAGTCGGAAGCATCACACATTAGCTCAAAGGGGAGACTCCAATCAGGGGATTGCACGATAGGCGGAGTCGTGAGACTCCGCTTCAACTTAAGAAAAGCCTCCTCACATGCCTCAGACCAAACAAAAGGTGCGTCCTTTGCCAACAGTTGACACAATGGACGGGAGATAGCACTAAAATCCTTAATGAACCGCCGATAAAAACCAGCGTGTCCAAGAAATGATCGCACATCTTTGACAGACTTAGGAGTAGGAAGATTACGGATCAAGTCTATCTTAGCTTTGTCCACCTCAATACCCTTGGAGGACACGATGCGCCCTAACACAATCCCTTGGGTCACCATGAAGTGGCACTTCTCCCAATTCAGCACTAAATGCTTCTCCTCGCACCGCTGTAAGACCATACCTAAATGCTCGAGGCATTCATCGAATGAGTCCCCGAAGACCGAGAAATCATCCATAAACACCTCTACAATTTTCTCAACCATATCACTAAAAATCCCCATCATGCACCTGGAAAAGGTACCAGGCGCATTGCACAACCCAAAGGGCATGCGACGGTATGCATAAGTACCATATGGACAGGTGAATGTGGTCTTTTCCTGGTCCTCTAATGCGACCTCTATCTGATTGTACCCTGAGTACCCATCTAGAAAACAATAGAAAGCTCGACCAGCTACCCTCTCCAAAATTTGATCTATGAAAGGGAGAGGGAAGTGCTCTTTTCGGGTGCTCGCATTGAGCTTCCGGTAATCGATGCAAACTCTCCAACCTGTGGGGATCCTAGTCGGCACTAGCTCACCTTCCTCATTGGTCACCACTGTGACCCCAACCTTCTTAGGCACAACCTGTACTGGACTGACCCACTCACTATGGGCAATTGGGTATATAATACCCGCATCTAACAGCTTAAGTACCCCAGCCCTAACCACCTCTTTCATGTTTGGGTTCAAACGCCGCTGAGGCTGTCTAGATGGCTTAACACTATCCTCGAGAATGATTCGGTGTGTACACACCGTGGGGCTTATACCATGCAAGTCAGCTATGGTCCATCCTAGTGCGCCTATGTGCTCTCTCAGTAAATCAAGCAATTTCCTCTCTTGATCGTCCTCGAGGGTGGAGGAGATCACTACTGGATAAGTGTCATCGCCTTTCAGAAAAACGTACTTAAGCGTGTCCGGGAGAGGTTTCAACTCTAATTTGGGTGGCTGGACTAAGGACGGAAGAACCTTGGGTGGAGGGTTGCCCAAGGGCTCAAACATTAGGTCATGAGTGACCCCACATAAATCCTCGCACTCATCCTCCACCTCTAACATATCACGAAAAGTGCCTACCTCTGCTGACTCTAAAAATGAAACCTCCTCAGTGGTAAGTGCCACCTCCAGAGGGTCCTTATAAAGGACTGTATCAATGTGCTCCTGAATGAGTGTGTCAATCAAACACAACTCCTCTATCTCCTCATCATCTTCGCCCAAAGTGCTAACGCTGTAAACATCCACCTCCATCCTATCTTCGCCAACAGATAACTGGACCTTGCCAGTTTTGCAGTTCATGACGGCATTGGAAGTGGCTAAGAAAGGACGACCTAGAATGATGAGAGTCTTTTCTAGAACCTCGGGACTTGGGCTAATATCAAGGACAATGAAGTCCGCGGGAAATTGGAACTCACCCACCCGAATTAATACATCTTCCACTACCCCTTTCAGAACTCTAACACTTCGGTCTGCCAACAGGAGTGTGACAGGAGTCTCTCTAAGATTCCTAAGGCCCAGTCTCAAAAATGCGGAATAAGGGAGTAAATTGACACTCGCTCCCAAATCCAACAATGCCTTATCAAAGGTCTGGCCTGCAATCGCTATGGGTATGGTGGGACAACCTGGATCCTTGCACTTGGCAGGAATCTCAGTCTGAAGGATGGAGCTCACTTGCTCAGTCAGAATCACGTTGTTCTGATTCTTGCGCTTGGTTGTGCAAAGGTCCTTCAGCACCTTCGCACACTGTGGGAAAGACTCTATGGCCTCCATCAGAGTAATAGGGAATTGCACCCTTTTAAAAAGTTCTAGCATCTTATGGTTCATGCTCTGCTTAGGCTTCACCGCTAGCCTTTGGGGAAATGGAGCTACTGGTATTGCTGGCGGTGTTTGAGTCGTGGGGGCCGCGACAGCAGGCTCCACCACCTCAGGCAATTTCTCAACACCCTCAGGATTTTCGCGTGGTGCATCAACCAACTCCGGGGGTGGAACTGGTGTTTGCCTCGGCGGGATGGCCTTGTCAATCTCCTTCCCATTTTCTGAGAATAGTGACCGACTTGGCTTCCTCCTGATTCTGACTCTGGTTATTTTGACCTGAAGGATTTCCTAAATAATGGGCCCCTGCTGTGCTACCCTGGGCTGGAAACTTGCCCTTCTCCTGCTGCATATGACTAATGATGGCAGTGAGTTGTGACATCTGTGTGGTAAGGGCCCCTATCTGCTGCCTTGTCTCAGTCTGAAATGACATCTGAGACTGCATCATGGAATTGACATTCTCTTCTAACTTATGGTCACGGCCTACCATCTGTGAATAACCTGGGGGAGGACCACGAGTGGATGGACCTGCCCCCCTACCAGGCTGTTGTTGGTAGTGGTATGGGATGACTTGGCCCTGCGGAGGCCTGAAAGATTGGGACTGAGGAAATTGTTGTGGCGGAGGCAACGCAAGGGGTTGAGCTTGGCCTCCACCTGCAGGTCTGGTGTCTGACCACCCAAAGTTAGGGTGATCTCTCCATCCTGGATTGTAAGTATTAGAATATGGATCCCAAGTCCTGACTGCATTAACCTCCTCCTGATTGAACTGATTTGCCCCTTTGGCTGCTAGGAACCCAGGGCAAGCGGTCGCGATGTGCCCTTTGCATTCACACCACACACAGACTTCCTCCACACTAACCTCATGAATTGGTCGAGTCTGTCTCACTTCTAAGTCTTCTAACCTCTGAGCCATTTTCTCAACTTGAGCCTGAAGTCGCTGGTCACGAATGGTGACAGGGACAATTGTGGATTGTGGACCCTGAAGGTCTGGCTCGGTCAAAATCAGATGGTTCTAAGGCCCTCTGTTTATCAGCTAAGTCATCTAAGAAATCCCACCCCTGGTCAGCTGTTTTGGACAAGAAATCGTCCCCTTTGCAAGAATACTCAATATGCTGGATGGTCTCAGCGTTGAGACCCAGGTGGAAAAACTCGACTAGTTGAATCCTCTCAAAGCCATGGTGTGGCAATCGGAGGATCAACTCTTTAAAACGCTCCCAAGCCTTAAGAAATGACTCGCCTCTCTCCTGTCTAAACCCTTGAATTTGACGCCTAAAGCTCACAGACTTAGCCTCAGAGAAGTACTTCCTATAGAAAGCATCGCGCACTTGCGCCCAGGTGGTAAGAGATTGAGACTTCTGCATCCTAAACCACATTAGTGCACCATCCTTAAGTGTTGCCTCAAACAGCTTGAGACATGCATTCTCGTGTTGGGTATTGGACGCAAGGTTGCGCACCAATCCCTCGAATGTCCGCACATGCTCGCATGGGCCTTCGCACTCCCTCCCATGGAAAGTAGGGAGGCTAGTTCAGGACACCAGGTTTAACAGTGAAAGCATTTCGTGCCTCTTGTGTCTCGCGCGGAAACACGATGGGTCCTTCGGGAGTGGATCTCTCTGGGTAAAGATGTTGCCTTAAAGATGGCTGATGCACTACTTGCTGGTCAGCCATATCGCTTAACTCTGACTCTGACTCCGTTTCTGACTCTGACTGGTAAAGTGGATTACTGACACTAACTGACTCAAAAGGTAATTCAATAAAGAGATCACTAATGGGGATAGACTCTGCCTGAGCTAGGTCTAACTCCGAACGAGACGATGAAACACTAGGGGACACAGGCTGACCCGACCCCAGTTCTCGTCGAACTAAACGGCGTGTAGGGTCACGGAAATAAAGAGGGTCCTGCTGAGGGGAACCCTTACCTCTACCTATGATGACTGACTAAAAGACAAACTAAACTACGACTCTGTGACTTTTTGAACACTCGCTGTCGTCCCCGGCAACGGCGCCAAAAATGCTTGACCGACCAGGTGACTATAAATAAGACTAAATAAAGACGCGTCCCAAGCGTAGGACTCTTGACCAGTGTAGCACAATAATTCCGGAAGTACCGGAGTCGAACCACAGAGACGACTGGAGTGCCTGACTCAAAAGTGTAAAAGTGCAGTTTGAACTGGCTCTTAGGTAGCCACCCTTTGGTTTTATGAGGTTGATTAACTAATTGCTAAGCTAGTTTGATGATTTAATGCAAATTTATAAAAAGAGAGCACAGCTATGGGAATCCGGCGTCCACGCTTAGCCAAGCCAATATTTACTCAGGCCACAATTAATTCTTTTACTGATTTTAGAATACGAGAAAGGCTTCCTAACAAATGCGCACCACCTGTCACCAGATTCCGTGCGCATTCGAATTCCGGTAATGCCTGGGTTGTTTGTTAGAAAAGTTTCTAGTTCCCAAAATTGCTCGAAAATTGAATTAGTTCGGCCCTGAGGTGAAATATTGATTAGTATAAATGCGGGCGCCTTAACCCCGCAGCCGCACTCAAGGCGACTACTCACTCATGCTTATATTGATCACAGATAACAAATTAAACCTAGATCTACGCATGCTAGGAGACTGAACTATGAAAACAATAAAAAAATAACAATACCGTAATTGCAAAAGCAAATCTGAACGTGTTTATTAACTCGCAACATCGAACTGGAAGATGAAATTCTGAAAATCTGGAACAATGAAGAACAGAAACTGCCACCGAAAACTTCAAAGCATCTAGTCTAGGTAAAATTCGTGGAACCCTAACACAGGTTAAAACAAAGGTATATATACTAATCCTAATACTTCTAACGAAAATCCAATGAAACTCGGAATAATCCACCGCGCATGGACGAAACGACAACGTTTTAGTGCGCCTCATAACTGCCTCGGTAGCGCTACAGGTAAAATGGGGTAGCGCTACCGCTTCCCTTAAGTCGTGCGTTGACCGCTGACCATTGCTCTGACCGATGACCCTCATATCTTAACGCACCGGTAGCGCTACACATCTTTAGGTGTAGCGCTCAAGAATTCTCTGTTCACTTTTGGGACCTTTTTGTGCCCACTTTGAGCGCTCCAACAAAATGGGGTAGCGC
Source organism: Vaccinium darrowii (assembly GCA_020921065.1). Classification (NCBI taxonomy): domain Eukaryota; kingdom Viridiplantae; phylum Streptophyta; class Magnoliopsida; order Ericales; family Ericaceae; genus Vaccinium; species Vaccinium darrowii. The sequence goes on along the minus strand of CM037153.1, from coordinate 29,286,895 downwards.
TCCCGACGGTTTTCGACCATTTCCATGCAAAATGCGTCCGCTTCCAACTCTGATGGACTTGCATGCTCTTCCAATATCACAAAATTGCACTCAAATCCCTGATTTCGCTGCAAAATACACTTAACACCCACAAAACGCCTCGTGCACATATTAGACGGAAAATACAGCTTAAAACACACGTCCAACGTGCTAAATCACCCTACTTAGGCGCCTGATAAGCAAGCCTACCACGCGCCTATCATTTACTCTTACTTTCGTTAACAATATCTGCTCCCCTATATGGAGACAAGGAGCTTTTGGCCCATATTTAGCAAACAGATACTAGACTTTTT